>PVKU01004759.1:0-138718 GCA_004027475.1 Anoura caudifer
TGGTTAGGTTTATTCCTAGGTATTTTATTTTTCTTTTTGCTATATCAAATGGGATTTTTTCCTTGACTTCTGCTTCTGCTGTTTCATTGTTGGTATACAAAAATGCCTTTGATTTCTGAATATTGACTTTGTATCCTGCTGTTTGGCCAAATTCATTTATTAGGTCAAGCAGCTTTTTGGTCGAGTCTATAGGATTTTCTATGTACACTATCATGTCATCTGCAAACAATGATAGTTTTGTTTCCTCCTTTCCAATTTGGATTCCTTTTATTGGGGTTTTACTTTTTGACCACAATTAAAATTTTAGTTAGAGTGAGATATCTCACCTAATTTAGAAAGGGGAAATCATGTCTTTCATGTAAGGTTGGGGACATGGGCTTAATGTTTGACAGGTCAAAATAAAATTATATCAACTAATTAGAGACATGATGAAAAACAAGACTAGATTGAATGTATTCTATACCTAAAGCTAAACATGGAATGTGCCAGCCATAAGAATGATTAGGCAGTTTAGGAAAGATATACAAATGAGAATATAAAAGTCAAAATTTTGAGAGTCCATCTAAGTTATGTATATTAGAGAGGCAATCATGTACAATGAGATAAAAATAGTTTTGAGTCATCAGCAAGACAATTTCCTCTGTTAGAAATGGCTACAGAAGATCAAACCAATCTAAAATGATTGTATTTTGAATCATGTAACTAACACCTGGCACAGTTCTTGGCATATAATTAAAATTTGTTCTTAAAATTTGCTAAGCTCAAACCTCAAGGACAACCTCATTAATGGTTCACAGCCTATTTGCTTGTATTATGATACTTGAGCAGTATTTTCCACAAATTTGAGGAACATTTTATATGAAAAAATATTGAAAAATTCTTGTTTAAGCAAAGTACCCTATTGGATTCCTCAGAATTTCTGTGGCTGTTTTGAATGTGTAAGAGAAGCATGCTGCATATGCATTGAAAAATGATGACCTTTAAAATGGAGACAGCTGTATTTGAATATCAAGAGAAAAAATAAAAAGTGTAATGGTGAAAAACAAGAGAAACTTACTAAGCCTGTAGATTTTTTATTTAAATTAGAACTACTCAGGTAAATGGAAATTGATAACTCGGTATCATTAAATCTGTGCACTATGATCCCAAGTCTCCCAAATGACCCCTTTCCTCAAAATTTAAAATGTTTGTATTTAGATAAAAGAACTTTAGTTTCAGAAAAAAGCCATGATTATTTTTCCTTATTCTAATAAAATACTTAAAACAGTTGACATTTTTCCAACTGCATTTATATATTTTCTAATTTGGTCTTCAAAGAATTATGAAAGAAATTCAAAAAGGATATTACAGAAAATATTCATGTAACAACAATTCATCAGCACAACATATACATAGACATTTAACACATATTTTACATTATAAGACATATTTATGGCAATGTTAATGACTTTAAATATTTCCAAAGTGTTCTATAAAATTTAGAGAAATTTATACAATACAAATTTTTACAACAATAAAAATTATTCAGCATAATTCACAATGGCCAAGTGCTGGAAGCAACCTAAGTGCCCATCAGGTAAATGAATGGATCAAAAAACTGTGGTACATTTACACAATGGAATACTACATAGCAGAAAGAAAGAAGGAGCTCCTACCCTTTGCAACAGCATGGATGAAACTGGAGAGCATTATGCTAAGTGAAATAAGCCACGTGGTGAAAGACAATACCATAAAATTTCACCTTTACATGGAACCAAATCAGTAAAACAAACAAGTAAGCAAAATGTAAGCAGAGTCATTGAAATTTAGAACAAACTGACAGTAACCAGGTGGGAGGTGGGAGGGGATAATGAGGGGAAAGAGGAGGAGGGTTTTGAGGAACAACTATAAAGGACACACCGACAAAACCAAGGAAAGTGGAATCAGGGGAGGGAGGTGGGGATAGCTGCAGTGGGAGGAGTGGGGAGGGGTAAATGCAGACAACTGTACTTGAACAACGATAAATTAATTTTTAAAAATTATGTTTTTTCACATGTAGCAATTATCTACAAAATCTAAAACATGGCTATCATAGCTAAATCTATCACATAGTTATGAATAAACATAGTATTTTAATGACTGCTCACATATAGGGAGAAAGAGCACAAAACAATGTCTTTTTTAAATACAAGTAAACATTCAGATTTTGATAATTATAAAATGAATTTGAATAAATTTAATTACACTATACATAATTCTGTTTCATTAGAAGCATCCTATATAATATGCAAGCTGAAAATTAAACTTACTAAAACTTTTATATAAATAGATAGGGTAGATCAATGTAACTATTTTACCAAAGCTGATGTAAAGTTGTACCTTTGCAAGTATTCCAAACCCATGCTTCTACATTCAGCAAAAGCCCATTTCACTGAACATATACAAAAAGCCACAAAATAGGGTTACTTAAAACTGCTGCTTCAGGATTTATCAGTCACCCAAATGGCAGTAATTCACAAAAAATATAAATGCTTCATTCTTTTGTTTTAAAATGTATAAAAGGTCACATGGTGGGACAGTCATCATCACCAGTCTGCATTACAACATCACTGATGGACTCACGATATAATCTACTGTCATTATTATTTGCTTATTAATAACTGCATTTAGTGTATCTGAAAATGCATCATCATTAATGTTCAAAAATAAATTTTATTCAGTAGCATATGGGAAAAGAAATGATATATTTTATGCTCAGGACAAGTCTGCAGGAAAACAACATTTCGGAAGAAGCTAGAACTCAGACACTGTGATGCATTTCAGTCATACTGTGTGGAAGGCTGCGCTCCATATTTCTGTGTGAGCTTCATCCATCACGCCAGCCTACCCACCCAGCTCCCAGATAAGGGCTAGCTACAAGGGGGCTGAGCAAAGTTTATCATCTTTGGTGGGTTTCATGACTCATGTGTCCACACCCAAGGGTGTATTTTTGAAATGATTGGTGAAGAAGGTTAATTTGGAATGTAGATAGAGATTGTTAATACGTGATCACCTATCTAAAATAGAGCAAATAGGACAAAATTTTAAATCAGAAAATTTTGCCATGTGTTGACAAGTGTTATTTGATTTCCATCAAAAAAACAAAAAAACTCTTCTTTGACATTGTATGTAAATGTTATGCTAATATATTTGTTGCTGTTTCACCTCTGATTTGTTGTATTTTATTAATGTGCATTATATTACATGAATCTATGTTGAGTTACAAATAATAAAATTATATTTGGTGCAATATATTCCCTTTGATAAGTTGTATTTCATGCAACTTCAAGATGTTTTAGATGACACTTTCCTAAGAAAGTTTATCAGATTTTAGGAGAGAGTTTCTTTAATCTTTTTTCTCCAGCTAATATATTGCTAATTTAGCCTTTTCAATATTCAAACTCTGCCTTCAAATCTGCCATCCATTTTGCTGGTATAACATTTTATTTTTAAAACCAAATGAGATCAGTTCAATACCTACTTACTGAGAGCTAGCTTGGAGTTGTGCATGTTAACATTTGTGGATTCAAATGTAATAAAGGGAATAATTTGTGGAAAAAATATTAAGAGCCAAGTGTCAGTAGTGTAGGTGATTAGTCTTTTTGAAGGGAAAGGACAGCTCTTTCTCTGAAGTCAGAGATAAGGAAATATAATAGGAAGTAGAGGGACACAACAGTAAGAGAATTCATACCCAATGTGCTCTCTTACTTTCATTAACTCATGAAAATATCAGGTGCCAAGAATGAAAAGGTAAGGCTTTTATCAGACATTTGATTACGGTGAAGAAGTCACACAATATTCTCCGCTTATCTGCAGTTTCACTTTTCATGGCTTCAGTTACTTGCCATCAGCCACAGTCAGAAAACGGTAAATAGAACATTCCAGAAATAAACAATTCATAAGTCTAGAACTCTGTGCTCTTCTTTGAAGCACAATGAAATGCCACACCGTCCTGCTATGTCTCCTCCAACCTGCCACCCAGCCCCACCCTCCTACTTCCACCTAGGATGGGAATTGTCCCTTTTCCCTGTCTCTCTACGTTCATACATTACTGGACCATTGGCCATTTAATAGCTATCTTGGTGACAGAAAGAGATTACATTCACAGTCATTGTTATAACTGTTATATTTTATTATCAATTACTGTTGTTAATTTCTTGCTGTGCCAATTTAAAAATTAAACTTGATCTCATATATATATATGAATAAACATAGTATATAGGGTTTAGTACTATCCAAGGTTTTAGGCATCCACTGAGGGTATTGGAACATAGCCCCTGGAGATAAGAGGCTACAATCACAGAAAAGAAAACAAACTATGGTATAGTCCTATTTTCATGTTTAAAATAAATTACTTTTACTCTAATGTGCTTAATTTCAATGTTTAAACCACCATATCTCATGAATATCTTACATAGATCAGTAAAAAATTTAAAAATAAATAGATTTCATTAAAATCATCTATTTTAACTTCCCCCTTGAAACTTTTCTTCTTGAATCCCTTTATTTAATTAGTCAATTTCCTGGCATTTATAATGAGAAATAAGCTTACTGCTCCTTATTCATCTCCTTTTATCTTGCTTTCATATTTCTTACTACTCACACAGGAATTTGTTCATCTTCCAAATACTTCTGAAAAATTTCCCAGTTGTAGATAAATTAATTTCTGCTATTATCATAACAAGAAAAAGAAGAATGGAATCTTCATCTTTAGATATGAAAATTCAAATTTACGTTTGCTTAAACTGAGTTGACAAGGGGTGTTATTAGGAAACCTCTTTTGCACTAATTTCCGGCTTGGAGATTTTGTGATAATACCAGTTGCATACATTCTAATCTCAAGCAGGCATTGGAGCAGTGCAGTGGTTTGAATTTCCTGACAGGCCTGATGGAGGCAAACATAGTTATTGATATGTGCCTATATTGGTGGGCAGATTTTTTTTCTAGTCTTAATTTTTATCCAGTGTCTACCTTTCATGACCAAAGTTCTATGTGACAATTTAAATTCCAACATTATTTCTCTGGACCCATGTGAAAATCAATATTCCCACTTAAGGCCAGTGTCTGAGAGTGTCAGCATATAATCACATGTAAACTTTCCATTTTACTTTTCATTTTCAGCATTCTTTTATTTTCAGGGTGCTCACCTGTGTACTATGCTACTTACCTATTGGCCAAGCTTTCCAGAGATTTTGTAGGAAGAGGGCATAAAATAATTCTCTCCAAGTAATAATTATGTCATAACTAAAATAGAATCTTTACTCTCTTGAACCATTGTCTTTAAAAATGTTTTCTCTATACATTTTTAAAAGAAAATGCAACTATTCTTTTCATTTGTGCACATATTTATTCCAATTCAAACATACATAATATCATTTATGCTTTATAGTCCTTTCTACTTTGTTTTTCTTTTAAAGAAAATGAGGTCATACATCAAAGTTTATTCTCTCTTTCTCTTTTCCCCCTAAAGTGCATACCTTAGACAACTATTTAACTCAATGGACATATGTATATTAAGAAATAAACAATTCATAAGTCTAGAACTCTGTGCTCTTCTTTGAAGCACAACAAAATGCCACACCATCCTGCTATGTCTCCTCCAACCTGCCACCCAGCCCCACCCTCCTACTTCCACCTAGGATGGGAATCGTTCCTTTTTCCTGTCTATCTACATTCATACATTACTGGACCTATCTTGGTTATAGCTATCTTGGTTATAGAAAGAGATTACATTCACAGTACATTGTTATAATTGTTATATTTTATTATCAATTACTGTTGTTAATTTCTTGCCTTCAAATATCACATAATGCACAGGTGCCACAACCAGTCAACTATTCCCCATTCCTGAACATTTAGATTATTTCTGATTTTGCCACTACAGACATGTGGAAATAAAAATCTTGTTCATACATCATTTGATAATTATACTTTTGTTTGAATATGAGAGTATGAATTGAATAGCCAATGAAGCATATTTTAAAATAATGCTTATTTCTATGGCAAAATAACTTTAGATTATTTTTTAAAATGTTGTGTGAAGTATCTGACATTTCCATTAGTAATGTATGAGAGTTTTTATTTTTCTTCATTTTCCTAAATTTTGGATGGTGCTTATGTTTGCCAAACACATGGATTAACAGTGTCCTGTCATTTTCACTTTAGTTTACAGTTATTTGATAATTACCCAAATCAGATACCTCATCATATGTTAAAGACACATATCCATTTCCTTTCTCATGGTTTGGCTGCATATATATATTTTGTGTCTGTTTTTATTAAAAAAATTATGTTATCTAATCCTAACAATACTAACATTTGTTTAACCTACCTACTGTTCTTTAGAAAAACCGTCTTTTTCCTTGTTTTGGATTTCTTGTCTTGATTATTCAGTTTAGTGTTAGTGATACACAAATGTACAGACACACATCTTTGCTCAATAACACATGAAGCTTTAGTTTTAACAACATAAGTGGATACTAATGATAGATGCAAGTGGTAAGTTTAGGGACAGTGTCATATTTAATAAAAAGCTATATATTACTGGTCTGTCTACTAATTTTCCAACATATCTATATGTGACCATCAGAATCGGATAAAGTATAATAAAAAAGAAAAAGACAACCATATTTATAATAACATAATTAAAAAAAACACTAACACATTAAATAAACTGTTCATCATCATTGAAGCATCCTGCCCTTGCATCGAAGCATTCTACTAGGTTTTGGAATAATAATCAATTTAATCTATTGGTGCTTTAGTAGAAGGGCATTCTGATGCACAAGACAACCTCCAGGACCTGGGTGAAGGAGGATGGGCCTAGCCACAAGAGGAGATTTTGGAAATTTTGGAAGTCACTGCAGTTACTGGGACCAAAGTGAGTCAAGATCTGATCTCAGCACATTGTCTCTGGTAGAGACTGATGGCTTCACTTTGTTCAAGACACCCTAAGGGACTGAGAACATTTTCAGGGACAGACTCTAAAGCATCTGAAGACATTCCATGGGGAGCCCTTATTGAGGTCCTGCCTGTTCAGGTGTAAGGACAATACTTCCTGTATACACAAATGGGTTTTCCAGGGGTGTTCAACATTTTGGCATCTCTGGGCTACTCTGGAAGAAGAAAAGTTGTCTTGGGTCACACAATAAATACACTGTGACACATAATCACACAAAAAATCTCATGCTGTTTTAAGTAAATTTACAATTTTGTACTGGGCTGCATTCATAGCCATCCTGGGATGCATGCGGCCTGTGGAATGTAGGTTGGTCACCCCAGATCTTAAACCATGTTTAGATAAGGCTTCCTCATTTTTTTATACTTGATTGTTCAAAGAATAAGAGACCTATGAAACCTAATTGATAATTTGGGGGGTTTTCTCATACCATTGTTTTAATTGAGGTATCATTTCTTTCCAAATTGTAAAGCAGTTATCGTGTAACAAATGGTATCTGTTTTCCAGTTAATTCTTTAATTTCTTCTCTTTCTCTCCATCTCTCTCTCTCACAGACACACACGTATATACCACACCACACACACCTATTTTAGAAATAATTACCTTTATTATCCAGACACAGACACAGTAGTTTTATAGAAGTCACATAACTACTATAGCCTCAGAGCACAGTGGTTTCTAGCTCAGTCCTTTTGGGCTGCTATAACAAACTACCACAGATTGGGTAACTTTATAAACAACAGAAATTTACATCCACAGTTCTCGGGTCTGGGAGATCCAAGATCAAGGTGAATTTAGATTTGACATCTGGTGAATGCCTACTTCTTCAATATAATTGTCTTCTCACCGCAACCCTGCATGGAACAAGGGAGATTCTCAGGCCTCCTTTATAACAGACAATCCCATTCCTGAGGTCTCCACCTTACTAACCTAAACACCTCCCAAAGTCACCACTTCCTAATATTATTACCTGGAGATTAGGATTTTAACATACAAATTTGGGGGGAACAAAAACATTCAGACCATAGCAGTCTCATAGGTAGAAGTAAAAAAGATGTGATTTTAACTCAAATCTCTCTTTCTCTATAATATGAGCACATCAAGATTACATAGAGGACTCGCTAGAGCAGAGAGAGTTGGCCCCTACATCCAGAGGCTCTGATCGTCAGTCTAAGGTGGGTCCCAAATTTGTGTTACTAACAAGTTCCTAAGTGACGTTTATGCTGCTGGTAGAAGAACCACAATTTGAGAGCCATTACTCTGTAGCTACATTCTGTTCCCCTTCAATCCTTACTTCAATCTGCTTGGAGAAAATTATTTTGGAGATCAAAAGGCTCAAGGCAAGATCCCTTTACTACATTGTTTTTACCCTGTATTGCATGATTATCTGCATTAAATTAATCTGTTTATTTGTTTTATATATGAAATATAATGAGAAACATTGGAAGCTGTAGTGGCAATGGCTTATCCTAGGTAGAAAGAAATGATAGTTATGCTATTACTATATAAAATGGAAAAAAGTTGATTTTAATAAGTAAGATTTCTTGAGGGATTGGTAGCATAAAATAAAGGTCCTTTGAAAATAAATCATCAGTTTATTTAAGAGAGTAGAGTGTTCTGTTAATGGAAAATGGATATAGAATAATGGAACTTTAAGAGGAATGCTAGAAACGTAGAGAAGACATTATAGAAGAAGCCATATGGCATTTATTGTTGAAGATCTGACATTTGTAGTTAATATAGTTGGTATGTCAGTACAATTTTTTAAATAAGAACTCAGGTTTTGCTTTGCATGCTGCTTCAAAAAAAGAATCAAAACAAGGAAAGTTAATACATTTTAGACTACAGTAAAATAAATTCATAACCTTGGAGCTGTAGGTGAAAACCAGGTACATGGTTTTTTACCTTCATTTTTGGAGACGTATATATTGACTGACTTTTGTGGTTTGTTATTTCAGAGTATTCTCTCTGACTCAAATTCTTATTCACAGTAAAAACACTTGAATCTATTTGTATAAAGCCAAAATTTTGAAATAATTTTCTCTGATTTCAAGAAAATTTATAACAATAAATTAGAATTGATTAGAAATAAGCTTATTTTGAATTTAAATAATAGCATATAATATAGAATCTCTGACTTTAATGATTCCATTTTGGATTTATTAGTAAAAAATAATTTAAGAAGCAAGAGATGATACTTGCTTAAGAAATATTTTTAAATGGTGTTTAATATAAGCCTGTCCAGAAACATAATCAGTTTTACCAAAGAAATTTAAAAATATGACTAACTAAAGTCAGGTATTGCAATGAAGGAAAGGCATATTTTTTACAATTGGGACAAAATATTGGATGATTTGGGAAGGGGATCTAATTAATGTAACTGCCAATACAGAAAAAAAAAAAAAAACAAGCCTAGGAGACCACTGTATGAGAGGAAGTCTGGGTGGTACAGGTTGCCCCCACATTTGATACCAGCCTACACTTTGCTTAGTTGATTATTAAATAAGTTTAAGTTAAGTTTATTTTAAGTTTAAAATTAACATAATGAGAATGATGTATTCACTGTCCATTCAGCAAAGCTTTGCTGTGCAGCTGCTGGGGTCATTAGTGCTATTGGTGATATGTCTGTATCCTTAGAAAGTAATAACCAATAATATAGAAATGTGTTAAATGGCAAACTCATAAAAATAAAAGTGGGATGAAAATATAGATGAACAGGTGAACACCTTCTGGATAGCAACTGTCCAATATGAATGTGTGGTCCTAAAATTATGTGAATTTGACTGTAAAGTTCATTTCTACAATTTTACGCTAGAAAATCAACATGAATAAAATGACAGTTACTGCATTTTCAGCAATTAGATGAGATTAGAAATTGTATATTTTTAGGGAAGTTTAAAACATCAGGAAGACTATTTGGAAGGACTATGATAGCAGACTATGAGCACTGTTCTGGGACTCAAGTTCAAGAACAGACTAATAATATTCAGGCAAACAACTTACATGACAAAAATCAATACACCCAGAAGGCAAGGTATAGATAAAAATAACTGACTGAGGAAGAATATGAAAACCAGGATTCATTTTTAAGGAAAAAAAAATTTGTTCTGGAAAATCTTAAATGGGTTCTCTTTTATTTTGGGAATAGCATTAAAGTGAGTTTATGGAAAATAAATTTAGTGTATGAGGAAGCCAAACAAGACTTAGGGTTGTGGTGAAGTTCAAAGGTGGGTGACGATCAGGAGTACATGATGATATTACTTATCATAGAACACTACAAGGTAATTGTCTGTATTTAAGGTCACAACTTAAAAATAAATACCCACATGTTCTGTTAAAATAGTCAGCATTCTTAAAATGATCAGATTAAAATTTCATGATTTATTTATTTATTTATTTATTTATTTATTTATTTATTTTAATTGTTTTTCTTGTACAGTTTTCTTTCTTTTACTCCCATCCCAGCCCACCACCCCAGCCCTCCCCACCTCCCTCCCATTTCCATCCCTCCTAGTTTTTGTCCATGTGTCCTTTATAGTTGTTGCTCCAAAACCTTCCCCTTTTCCCCTGAAATTCCCTCCCCTCTCCCCTCTGGTGACTGTCAGCCTGTTCTCAATGTCAGTGTCTTTGGTTATATTATGCTTGTTTGTTTGTTTTGTTGATTAGGTTCCTGCTAAAGGTGAGATCATATGGTATTTGTCTTTCACCTCCTGGCTTATTTCACTTAGCATGATATTTTCCAGTTCCATCCCTGTTGTTCCAAAGGGTAGGAGCTCCTTCTTTCTTTCTGCTGCATAGAATTCTATTGCATAAATATACCATAGGTTTTTGATCCATTCATTTACTGATGGGCATCTAGGTTGCTTCCAACACTTGGCTATTGTAAATTGTAAGGCTATGAGCATAGGGGTGCATAGATTCTTTTGGATTGGTGTTTCAGTGTTCTCAGGATATAATCCTAGCAGTGGAATTGCTGGGTCAAAAGGCAGACCCATTTTTAGTTTTCTTAGAAAATTCCATATTACTTTCCATAGTGGTTGTACCAGTCTGTAATCCCACCAACAATGCACTAGGGTCCCCTTTTCTCCACAACCTCTCCAACACTTGTTGTTTGTTGCTTCGTTTATGATGGCCATTCTGACTGGTGAGAAAGTGGTATCTCATTGTGGTTTTAATTTGCATCTCTCTGATAGCTAGCGATACTGAGCATTTTTTCATGTGTCTCTGGATCCTCTGTATGTCCTCCTTGGAGAAGTGTCTGTTCAAGTCCTTTGCCCATTTTTTAATTGGGTTGCTTATCTTCTTAGAATGGAGTCATATAAGTTCTTTATATATTTTGGAGATTAAATTCTTGTCTGAGATATCATTGGCAAATATGTTTTCCCATAGAGTTGGTTCTCTTTTTATTTTAATAGTTTTCTTTAGCCATGAAGAAGCTTTTTATTTTGATGAGATCCCATTTGTTTATTCTTTCCTTTATGTCCCTTGCTTTAGTGGGCATATCAGTAAAAGTGTTACTGCATGAAATATCTGAAATTTTCCTGCATATGTTTTCCTGTAGGACTTTAATGGTATCACGGCTTATATTTAAATCTTTTATCCACCTTGAATTTATTTTTGGGTATGATGTAAGTTGGTGTTCGGGTTTCATTTTTTTGCACGTAGCTGTCTAGTTCTCCCAACACCACTTGTTGAAGAGGCTATTTTTACTCCATTTTATGCTGCTGACTCCTTTATCAAATATTAATTGACTGTAGAGAATTGCGTTTATTTCTGAGCTCTCTGTTCTGTTCCACTGGTCCATGTGCCTGTTTTTGTGCCAGTACCAGGCTCTTTTGATTACAGTGACCTTGTAATACAGTTTGATGACAGGTATTGTGATCCCTCCTACTTTGCACTTCTTTCTCAAAATTGCTGCAGCTATTCGAGGTGGTTTATGACCCATATACATTTTCGAAGTGTTTGTTCTATGCCTGTGAAATATGCCATTGGAACTTTAATAGGTATTGCATTGAATCTGTAAATTGCTTTAGGTAGTATGGACATTTTGATGATGTTAATTCTTCCGATCCATGAACATGATATATGTTTCCATTTATTTGTGTTTTCCTTGATTTCTTTCTTCAGTGTTGTGTAATTTTCTGCATACAGATCTTTTACCTTCTTGGTTAGGTTTATTCCTAGGTATTTTATTTTTATTTTTATTTTTCCTATATCAAATGAGATTTTTTTTTCTTGACTTATGCTTCTGCTCTTAAATTGTTGGTATACAAAAATGCCTTTGATTTCTGGATATTGACTTTCTATCTGGCTGTTCAGCCAAATTCATTTATTAGGTTAAGTAGCTTTTTGGCCAACTCTATAGGATTTTCTATGTACACTATCATGTCATCTGCAAACAATGGTAGTTCTGTTTCCTCCTTTCCAATTTGGATGACTTTTATTTCCTTTTCTTGTCTAATTATTGTGGCTAATACTTCCAATACTATATTGAATAGAAGTGGTGAAAGTGGACAACCTTGTCTTGTTCCTGATCTTAGTGGAAAGGATTTTAGTTTTTGCCTGTTGAGTATGATGTTGGCAGTAGGTCTCTCATATATGGCCTTGATTATGTTGAGGAATGCTCCCTCTATTCCCACTTGGCTGAGTGTTCTTTTTTATCATAAATGGGATTGTACCTTATCAAATGCTTTTTCCGCAGCTATTGATATGATCATGTGATTTTTGTCTTTGCTTTCCTTTATGTGATGTATTACATTTACTGATTTGAGAATGTTGAACCATCCTTGCATGCCAGGGATGAATCCAACTTGCTCATGGTGTATGATCTTTTTAATGTATTGCTGGATACAGTTTGGCAATATTTTGTTGAGGATTTTAGTGTCTATTTTCATCAGTGATATGGGCCGGAAGTTTTCTTTCTTTGTTGTGTCTTTATCTGTTTTGGGGATTAAGATGATGCCGGCTTCATGAAAAGAGTTTGGGAGTCCTCCATCATTTTATATATTTTTTGAAAAGTCTGTGGAGGATAGGGGTTAGTTCCTCCTTAAATGCTTTGTAAAATTCTCCTGTGAAACCACTGGATCAAGGGCTTTTATGTGTCAGGAGTTTTTTGATTACTGCTTCAATTTCATCTGCTGTTATTAGTCTGTTCAGGCTTTCTGCTTCTTCTTCATTGAGTTTTGGAAGATTATGTTTCTAGAAATGTAATCTTTGTCCATTTCACCTAGGTTTTCAAATTTCTTGGCATACAGTTCTTCATAGGAATTTCTTACAATCCTTTGTATTTCTGTTGTGTCAGTTGTTATCTCTCCTCTTTCATTTCGATTGTGTTAATCTGGGTCCTCTCTCTCTTTTTCTTGATGAACCTGCTTAAAGGCTTGTCAATTTTGTTTATCTTTTCAAAGAACCAGCTCCTAAATTCATTGATCCTTAGAAATGTGCTTGTAGTCTCTATGTCATTTAATTCTGCTCTTGGTTATTTCCTGCCTTCTACTTGCTCTGGGCTGTCTTTGTTGTTGTTCCTCAAGTTCTTTTAGTCATAGGGGCAGGTTGTTTGTTTGAAATGTTTCTATCTTTTTTAGGTAGGCCTGTATTGCTATGAACTTCTGTCTCAGGACTGTTTTCACTGTGTTCCATTAGTTTTGGGCTATTGTGAGTTCATTTTCATTTGTTTCCAGAATCTTCTTGCTTTTCTCACTAATTTCATTCTTGACCCAGTCATTGTTTAATAGCATGCTATTCAATCTCCATGATTTTGAGGGTTTTGGGTTTTACCTCTAGGGTTGGTTTCTAGTTTCAGTCCCTTGTGGTTGGAGAAAATGCTTGGTATGGTTTCAATTTTCTTGAATTTGTTGAGGCTGGTTTTATGTCCTATCATGTGCTCTATCTTTGAAAATGTTCCATGTGCATTGAAAATAATGTGTATTTAGTTTCTTTGGGATGAAGGGCTCTATATATATTAGTTAAGTCCATTTCATCTAGAGTATTGCTCAATGCCACAATATCTTTGTTGATATTCTGTTTGGAAGATCTGTCCAATTTTGACAGTGGGGTGTTAAAATCCCCTACTATAACTGTATTGCTATCAATATCTTTCTTGAAGTCCTCTAAGATTTTCTTTATGTATTTAGATGCTCCTATGTTGGGTGCATATATATTTACAATGTTTATGTCTTCTTGGTGGATTCTTCCCTTGAGTATTATGAAGTGACCTTCTGGGTCTCTCTTTACGGCCCTTTTTTTGAAGTTTATGTTGTCTGATATGAGTATTGCTATCCTGGCTTTTTTTTCCTATCCATTTGCTTGGACAATTTGTTTCCAGCCCTTCACTTTGAGTCTGTGTAGGTCTTTTGTTCTGAGGTGGGTCTCTTGTAGGCAGCATATGTGTGGGTCATGCTTTCTTATCCATTCAGCTATTCTATGCTTTTTTAAAAAAATTAACTTTTATTTTTTTACATTTTATTTATTTATCTTTAGAGGAGAAGGGAAGGAGAGAGGGAGAGAAATATCAATGTATGATTGCCTCTTGTGCATCCCTTGCCGGGAACTAGCCTGCAATCCGGGCATGTGCCCTGACTGGGAATCAAACTACGATCTTTTGGTTCACAGGCCTGAGCTCAATCCACTGAGCTACACCAGCCAGGGCCTATTCTATGCCTTTTTATTGCAGCATTTGATCCATTTAAGTTTAAGGTTATTATTGGTAGGTACTTATTCATTGTAGTCCCTTTAGCCTCTCTTGCAGAACTGGTTTGGTAGAGGTGTATTCTTTTAGACCTCTTTTGTCTGGGAAGCTCCTTATTTGGCCTTCTATCTTGATTGAAAGCCTTGCTGGGTAAAGTAGTCTTGGTCACAGGCCTTTGGTTCTCATTACTTGGAATATTTCTTGCCATTCTCTTCTGGCTTGGAGTGTTTCCATTGAGAAGTCAGCTGCTAACCTAATCGGGGCTCCCTTGTACGCTACTTCCTTTTCCTCCCTTGCTGCCCTTAAGATTCTCTCTTTGTCTTGGAATTTTGCCATTTTCATTATGATGTGTCTCAAAGTGGGCCTCTTTGGTTTCCTCTTGATTGGGACTCTCTGTGTTTCCTGGATTTGTGTGACTTTTTCTCTCATCAAATTAGGGAAGTTTTCCATCATTACTTTTTCAAATAGGTTTTCTATCCCTTGCTCTTCTTCTTCTCCTTCTGGTATCCCTATTAAATGGATATTATTATGTTTCATATTGTCTTGCATTTCTCTTGATCCCTCTTCATTCTCTCTGAGCCTCCTTTCCTTTTCTTGCCCTTTCTGGATGTTTTTTTCTACTTGGTCCTCCAACTTGCTGATCCAATCCTCTGCTTCATCAATTCTGCTTTTCATTCCTTGAACTGTGTTCTTCAGTTCAGAAATTGTATTCTTCATTTCCTCTTGGACGTTGTTGATAGTTTCTAATTCCTTTTTCATGTTGATAGAGTTTGCAGTGAGTTCTTCGTAGCTTCCCTGTAGTTTCTGTTAGCTCATTGGAGCTCATGGACTTCCTGACACCATTGCTTTGAACTCAAAATCTGATAGTTGAGTTGCCTCTGTTTCATTTAGCATTCTTTCTGGGGCTTCCTCCTTTCCTTTCATTTGGGGATTGTTTCTTTGTCTTCCCGTTGTTTGTGAGACTCTTCTTGTCAGCCTCAGCTTCTTAAATTGATCTGTTCTGGCTCCGTGGGCTTATGGTGTGAACTTCTGTGGTAGAATACCTGTGAGATTCAGTGGTGCAGTCTCCTTTGGGTATCCTGGTGTTCACAGCTTCCACTGTTTCAGCTGTTGGGATGCCCCCTCTTTTGGACCAACTTTGGTTTTTTCAGTTCCAGAGTTTTTTTGTTTTGTTTTGTTTTGTTTTTGTCTCACTTGTGGGTATATAAAAAGAGAAAAAGGAAGAAAAAAATGAAAATAGAAGAAAGAGAAGAAGAAAGAAAAAGGAGAAAAAAGAGGAAGGAAGAAAAGATAAAATTCTAAAGAAAGGACGAAGGAATAAAACAAGAAAGGAGTAATGAGAAGCAAAAGGAGTTGAGTGGTAAAGAAAAGATAAAGATAATCTAAAATAATAAAAAAATAAAACAACAACAACAACAAAAAACCCAAAAAGCAAAACCCGACTACTCTTGCTGTTTTCAGTCTTGCCAAGCTGATTTTTCTGGTCTTGCTGGTGAAATGGCCAAGGAGTGATGGTATCGCTTTTCTCCCTGTTCAGAACTCAGTTATCTTTGGGCTACTCTCCTTAGGGCTAGCCCTGGGCCTCTCCGCACCGGGCCTCAAGTGTATGTTCTGAGGCGCTGTGCACCTACCTGGGCACGCACGGGCGCCGATCCTCGTACAGCTGTCCCTTGTGCAGCTGTCCCGGTGGTGTGCAGGTGCCGATTGATGGTCGTGCAGCCCTCTCTGATGGCGTATGGGTGGCGACAGTTGCGCGAGCTCCGGTGTGCGGTCCTCCCAGGGCTATGGGTGGGTATTCACATTCTCAGCTTGTTTGCCACTGAGACCTTAACTTCTCTCTGTGAGATTTCTTTTTTTTTTTTTAAATTTTATTTTTTATCTTTAGAGGGGAAGGGAAGGAGAGAGGGAGAGAAACATCAATGTGTAGGTTGCCTCTCGTGCATCCCTCGCTGGGAACTGGCCTGCAGCCCAGGCGTGTGCCCTGACTGGGAATTGAACCATGAGCTTTTGATTCGCAGGCCCATGCTCAATCCACTGAGCTACACCATCCAGGGCTCTCTGTGAGATTTCAAGCAACCAGGTTTATCCCGGTGCTGCTGAAACATTGTTTGACTGGGGAGAGAGCAGTTGACCCTGCTCCCTCCCTAGAGTCTTGTGGCGAGCCTGGAGAGCATCTGCCCGGGGCCTCAGCCCCCACCCTATTCTCTGCTACTCCCTGGGCTCTTATTGTTCTGAAGTACTCTCCTTACTGTCTGGTTTTTCAATATCTGCTACAATTTTCAATCTCCTGTTTTCAAATATGCTGTGTTTCTGATGGCTGTTTGCTCTGTTCTCCTGGCCGAGTTTTTCTCCTGTGTGTAGGGGGAAGTGGAATGTTCTCCCTCCTACTGCACCACCATCTTCCTACCAAAATTTCATGTTCTTAAGTTTAATGTTATTGTTAGTGTATTTTCTACTTGTGGGGATTTTATTCAGGACTGATGCCAACAGTTCTTCATTTGGAGGAATCCGTGCATTCATTATATGAATCTGAGGGCTGAGAGAGCAATAGGAAATAACTTGGTTGTCTTGCTGTTGGCTTTTGGAAACCAGTGAAAGAAACTATACTTATTATTAGCAAATTTCATCTTGTTACTGTTTTATACACCCAGGCAAAAACCATTAAGTCTTTCTTCTTTATCGTCAAACCATACCATAATGCCTAAGGTAGTATTCAGTATCAATTTGCAAAGGGTGACACTTTTGTACAACAAAAATATAAACAATAATGTTTTTCTAAGAAAATAAAATATCAGTTTTTTAAACTAAACTAGATTAAATAATCGTGATTATTTAAAAAGACCAATTTTGCCTAACCTACACAGTATCGAACTGTGGATAAATCATTAGAAATAGCATTTCTTAGGAAAATTACAAACACAAATTGAAGATGTTGAGTCTTAGGTATTATCAGAATGGTTTATGAATAAAAATAAATCTGAACAACTAATGATCCGAGGGGAAAAGTTGTAAATTCAAAAGTGGCAAATTGTCACAAATTGTAATGTATTATATTAAGTAGGCTTATGGAATATGTCACAATAATCTTCCTGTCCTTTCAGTTTTGTTGATATGGTAGATTAATTTACAATTGAACAGAAAATGATAGTTTCTAAATTCACCTTAGCCCAGTCCTGTGCCAATCTTCCAGCGACTCATTTCACACCACAATAGTTTTTTTTTTTCTCTTGAGTCTAATACAAGAGGCACATACCAACTAGTTATCTTCATTCTTGTGGCAGAGATGTTATTTCTAGAGAATACATTATTTATAATCATTTTATAAAATTTCCTTGAAAGTTTGAATGATTTTTTTTGAAATGGAAATTTAGTCAATAATCTGGCTACTAAACTGAAAATTCAAAAGAGAAATATTTATTGTGCATCTGATACATGCCAGGCCCCATGTAATTCGGAAGTTCCAAAGAACTTCTGAAACCTTTATGTGGTTTGTTTGCTCAGATCTTATTATAAGAAATAGAAAACCAAACAAAGAAATAAAATGCAGTATGTGAAGTGACAGTAGGTTGGTAGATTCTGTGTGTATTTTGGGAACAAACATTCTCAGTGGATTTTCACAGTCATTCTGATGACTGAAAGAGATTACGAAGGATGATTAGGAATGTGTCCATCAGCAAAATAGGGAAGGATATTGCAAGCATATAACACTGTATGTCAAAAACAGCAGGAATAAAATAGCACACTTCGTTCAGGAACATCATCAAATCATTTAACATTAGTTTTTGTTATCAGACACTTATGGCTGCCTGTTTCAATATAACCCTTCCTTCATAGATGGCAGAGGTATATTTGCTTATCCTCTTTGTCTGGCATTCTCTTTAAAAGTTGCTATTTTCCCCAGAAAGGAATGTCCTACCCATCTCCACTGCTACAGCAAATACAGTGTGATATATGTTCATTAAATAGTTCTTATTTCTACTTGACTACATTAGAAAATCACATTTCTCTGAGCTTTGGCTATGAGGTAATATAACCTACTTACCATGAAAAATCTTTGGTTATAGAAGGGCAGTTTCTGTCAGACACAAATAATGTATTTCCTGTGTAGTTTTTGTGTTCCAGTGAACTCACAGGAAGACATTTCCAGTCCCCTTGCCCTCCGTGGGTCATGAGACAAGCAAAGCCCACACTGTCCAGCACCTCCAAGTCTGCAAACTCCCTTGGAAACCTGCATTTGAGATCTCCCAGGTGATCCTCCATTCATCATAGTCTCTCCTGTCAGAGAAAGCAGTGAAATACAATGGCAAGGGCCCAGATGACTGAGTCACCACTGTGTGAAAAGCTACTTAACCAGAAATGTCAAAACTTGACTATATTTAAGAAAGATGCAAACATTTTGTCAAGTCACTGAGATTTCAAGTTTGGCTTATTTATTTTTTAACTTTTATTTTTATTGTTGACGCTCTCCCCATTCCTCCCTTCTTTGCACATCACCATGTAGCCCCTGCTCCCACTTCCCTCTAGCATCCATGGTTGGGTGATTTTTACTTTCAAAACCTTATGCAACTTATCTGACTTATGTAAGATGAAAATTTTCATCCTTGTGGGCTTGTAGCCTACAATTAAAATAGCTTGTAGGTTATTGATTTCAATCTAGCTCCTATAGTAAAGTCACATTTATTTTATTTTTATTTTTGTTGTTTTTTATTTTAATTGTTGTTCTTGTACAGTTTTCTGTCTTTTACTCCCATCCCAGCCCACTGCCCCAGCCCTCCCCACCTCCCTCCCATTTCCACCTCCCCTAGTTTTTGTCCATGTGTCTTTCATACTTGTTGTTCCAAACCCTCCCCCTTTTCCCCTGAAATTCCCTCTCCTTTCCCCTCTGGTCTCTGTCAGCCTGTTCTCAATATCAGAGTCTTTGGTTGTATTTTGCCTGTTTGTTTGTTTTGTTGATTAGGTTCCTGTTAAAGGTGAGATCATATGGTATTTGTCTTTCAAAGTCACATTTATAGTCAGGGCAATACTTAGATCAAATTGTCAATTAGATGATGTCTGAGCTTTATCATGATCAGTTCCCTAGCCTATTTTTTAAAATCTCCTTCAGCTTGATACCCATCTCTAGCCATCTAGAGAGTTCAGATGGTACCCTGGCTATAGTCTTTCCACAGTAACCCATTCTATGGACATTTCTTTGTTGCTGAAGGCACTTCTGATTGATTTCTACTTACAGTGTGAGGAGTGTTGCACTAGAAAATAGGTATCAATGAAATAGGAAAAATGTTTTCTATTCTGAGATGCACACATTCACTCTGGGAAATTGGAAAGAATCTGAGGTCATCACCACACCAATAAACAACTATAAATGTAAAAATAAAAGGAAAGGAATAGAAAGAGAGAAAATAGTTTGGCCCTTACAGTTTACTGGGTACCACATTGTATATTTCTTTAATGTATGTTACTTAATTCTTATAAAACCTGAAAGGTAGAAAATATTACAGTGAAATTTTGACAGAAAGGGTGTATGGAGTTCTGTAATAGCAGATGAGCTTATCAAGCCAGACAAATTCATGTTTGAAGAAATTTCTAAAATAAACAAATGTGTTATATTGTCAAAGAGAAGGTGATATTAAAAGCATTTATTGAAGAAGCAATTGAATATTATACAATCTTGCTTTAGAAAAGAAAACACTCTATACATTTTGAGTGCTTTTCCATTCACATACTGCATTCATAGGAACTATCTCATTTAATAATTAGAAAGTTACTTATTTATTTTTATTTACTTTTATTGTTGCTCAGATACAGTTTTTCCACTTTCACCCCACCACTGCACCCTACACCATCCATCCCCACCTCCCACCCTCAAACCTACCTTCTTTGGTTTTGTCCATGTGTCCTTTATACATGTTTGTTGATGGATATTACATCCCCATTCTCCCCCATTATCCCTATCCTCCCTTTCCTCTGGAAAGGGTCAGTTTGTTCTTTATTTAATTGTCTCTGGTTCTATTTTGCTTGCTTGTTTGTTTTGTTGATTAAGTTCCTCATGTGGTGTTTGTCTTTCACTGCCTAGCTTATTTCAATTGGCATAATTTTCTCCAGATCCATCAATACTATTGTGAAGGGTAGGAGCTCCTTCTTTCTTTCTGCTGCATAGAATTCCATTGTGTAAATGTACCATAGATTTTTGATCCACTCATTTACTGTGGGCACTTAGGTTGCTTCCAGCACAGGTCTATAGTAAATTATGCTTGTATGAACATTGGGGTGCATAGGTTCTTTTGAATTGATGTTTTAGGATTCTTAGGGTATAATCCAAGCTGTGGTATGCTGTGTTAAAAGGCAGTTCCATTTTTAGTTTTCTGAGGAAATTCCATACTGTTTTCTAGCATGGCTGCACCAGTCTGCATTCCCACCAACAGTGCACTAGGGCTCCCTTTCCTCTACAACCTCTCCAGCATTTGCTATTTGTTGATTTTGTTATGATGACCATTCTGACTGATGTGAGGTAGTACTTCTCATTGTGGTTTTAATTTGCATCTCTCTGATGGCTAGTGATGCTAAGCATCCTTTCATATGTATCTGGGCCTTCTGTATGTCTTCTTTGGAGAAATGTCTATTCAAGTCCTTTGCCTATTTTTCAGTTGGGTTGTTTGTCTTCCTAGAATGAAGTTGTGTGAGGGTTTTATATATTTTGGAGATCAAACCCTTGCCAAGGTATCCCTAGCAAATATATTTTCCCATATGGTTGGTTCCATTTTCATTTTATTGCTATTTTCTTTAGCCATGCAGAAGCCTTTTATTTTTATTATTTTATTTTATATTTTTATTATTGGTGAAAATGTCTTTGATTTCTGAATATTGACTTTGAATCCATTTCTTTATTTTTCTGTTATGTCCCTTGCTGTAGGGGACATATTGGTGAAAATATTGCTGCTTCAAATATATCAGATTTTCCTGCCTATGTTCTTCTCTAGGACTTTTATGTTGTTGCAACTTATATTTAAGTCTTTTATACACTTTGAATTTATTTTTGTGTATGGTGTAAATTGATGATTGAGTTTCATTTATTTATTTATTTATTTTGCATGTAGTTGTCCAGATCTCCCAACACCATTTGTTGAATGTGCTATTTTTACTCCATTTTATTCTTCTGCACCCTTTGTTGAATATTAATTGACCATAGAGACTAGGATTTATTTCTGGGCTCTCTATTCTGTTCCATTGGTCTATATGTTGCTGTTATGTCAGTGCCATACTCTTTTGATTACAGTGGCCTTGTAATAGATTTATATCAGGTATTATAATCCTTTCTACTTTGTTCTTCTTTTTCAAAATTGCTGAGGCTATTCAGGGTCATTTATGATTTCATATACATTTTTGAAATTCTGGTTCTATACCTGTGAAATATGTCATTGGTATTTTAATAGGAATTGTGTTGAATCTGTAAATTGCTTTGGGTAATATGGACATATTGATGATGTTAATTCTTCCAATTCATGAACATAGTGTATGCTTCTATTTATTTGTATCTTCCTTAATTTCTTTCTTCAGTGTTGTTTAGTTTTCTCAGTGCAGCTCTTTTACCTCCTTGGTAAGCTTTATTCCTAGGTACTTTATTGTTCTTTTTGCAATAACAAATGGAAATTTTTCCCTGATTTATGGTTATGATATTTCATTGTTGGTGTATAAAATGTCTTCAATTTCTGAATATTGACTTTGAATCCTGCTGTTTTGCCAAATTCACTTATTAGGTTGAGTAGTTTCTGGATGGTATGTATAGGGTTTTCTATTTACACTATCGTATCATCTGCTAACAATGATAGTTTTGCTTCCTTCTTTCTAATTTAGATGCCTTTTATTGTATATTGTCCTTTTCTTGTCTAATTGTTGTGGCTAATACTTCCAATATTATACTGAATAGAAGTGGTGAAAGTGGACATCTTTGTCTTGCTCCTGATCTTAGTGGAAAAGCTTTTAGTTTGTGCCCATTGAGTGTGATGTTGGTTGTAGGTTTCTTATGTATGACCTTTATTATGTTGAGGTATGCTCCCTCTATTCCCACTTTGCTGAGTGTTTTTATCATAAATGGGAGCTGTACCTTATCAAATGCTTTTTCCACATCTATTAATATGAACATGTGATTTTTTTGTCTTTGCTTTTATGTGATGTATTACATTTATTGATTTGCGAATATTGTACCATCATTGCATCCATGGGATGAATCCCAATTGATCATGTTGTATGATCTTTTTAATGTGTTACTGGATGTGGTTTGCTAATTTTTTGTTTGAGGATTTTAGCACCTATGTTCATCATCAATATTGGCCTGTAGTTTTCTTTCTTTGTTGTGTCTTTATCTGGTTTTGGAATAATAATTAGAAACATTTTTAAGTCAATTCTATCTTCATAGTACAGATGAGGAAATTATGGGTCAGAAATTTCACATCATACAAGTGGTAAATAAGCCACCCAGAATAAGTTCAGACATTCTGATTATATATTTCATCCACATCTTCTGTCTATGCTATGCTTAGCTTGCATTGGAAAAAAATTGCATTAGGTGACAGTATACTTGGGTCCTAGTCTTGTCTCTCCCTCAGTATAGCATAATTGGGGAAAAAATGACTGAACTTCTTTGTAATGCAGTTTTGTCATCTCTAACATTGCTTTCAACCCACATGTCTTTGTTTCTAATTCAAGTTTAGATATGAGGGACTGATAATGTCTCAAATAATTAGTTTTTTCCTATATCACCTGCACTTAAACTTCATTTCCCTAATCCAAGTTGAATATTCAGATGGCAGTTTTAGACAGGGTCACCGAGGGAGCTATTTTGATACTAGATTTTGCTTTGGAGTCACTCAAATCACATTCTATTCCACAGAAAACAGTTTGGCTTATAGAAAATTACACATAAAAGTAAGGACAGTCTGTGCTTATTCATATTTTACAAGATTTGAAAACTACATAGTTCTTTGTTTAATATGCCTAAGATGTAACAACTTATGACATGGTCAGCAGTGAGCAGAAGTACCTGTCACTGCTATTGTAATTTATTAGCCTCCCTTCTGGGATAAGAAGGATGATGGGCTAATATGGGAACAGGAGGAAATCTGCCAAATCATTGCCCTGCACCTGGGGCTCAGCCTGTTGCAAATCTCTGTAGAGTATGCACACTAAGAAATCTATATTGATTAATTCATTAGTGCCACTCATTGTTTCTCTTATTAATGAGCAAAAAAATTAAAAATAAAACAAAATAAATGTTCTGAAATTCACAGTCATCAGACAGATAAATTAACATTTATTTGTGCTTAAATTTTTCTTTCAACTTTCACTCAAAAATCATTTATTGACTACCTTCTCTGTTGGAGGTAAAATGCTAGTTGGGAGGACTGCAAAGATAAATAATATCTTACCCCTGAATGCCTTTATACTAGTAAAAAGGAAAACAAAGAAACTCATAATTATAGCACACTGAGGCATGGAAAGGTAAAGGGTAAAAGAGGTGTTTTTGTGGGAGCACAGAAGAAAAACTAGCTGTAACTTTGTCTAATCTAAGGACACAACTGACAATGAGATGCACAAAATGGAACAATAGGACTCTAAATATGAGTTAGGGTGTATTGATTTAGCACTTGTTACACGAGAATAGCTTTCTCTGAATGCCATTGTGGAAGAAAAACATACCAGTTGCTCTGGGAGGCTGCACATCTCTTGTCTTTTGGGTCACCTGTTGAGATTTAGGGCAGGTGAACAGCAACATAAAAGCATTTGGTAACTTTTCATTCACTCATTCGTTAATTTATTCATTAACTTATTTACTGGCATCTAGAATAAAACTGACCATATCCTAAGTGCTAGAAAGCTATAATCACACATAATAAATTATGTGTGAAATTATTTTCATTAAGTTTTACTTCTTTCCAAAGAATACCATAGGAAGCAGGACTAAGGGAGAAAGAAGAGCGAGACTAGACCCCACCAGTGTGAGAGTGCGGAAAACACTATTCCTCCCAGGTCCATTCTAAATTGAAGTGATACTTCTTCCAAGACTGTACTATTCTGCTGAAGAATGAGCTGGCTAAACAGCTCCATCTTAGTTCCATCTCAGTTCTGCATGTCCTCTTTGCACATTAATCCCTGAGCTTCAGCCAAGCCTGTTGTCTCTGTGAGAACTCAGCCCAGCTTGTGGTTGGCTCATCCTGCAGAGAGCCCATTTCTTCTGCTCAAATTGAACTCGGCTATACTATTGCAGATCACAGCATCCAAACGGTTGTCTCAGCTAATGCTATTCCAAAACTCTGCCTTAATGGAGATTTAACTCAAATTCTTTTATCTGAAAACCTGGTAGGCTACAAAAAGTGTTTTCAGTCTGCTTTAAAGGTATCATGTCTCCCACCTTTTTCAGCTGCCTGCCCTGGAATACATCTTTAACAGTTGGAGTGCTTTTGATGTAGGACACACTGCAAAATGGTTCTGAATACCTTTAAATGGAGTTGGGGGGTAGGGGGTCCCTAGTGAATCGATCATGCCTATCAATGTTTGGATGATCTTCTCCTGTAATACAATGCATGCTAGCAAAGCACTGCTGAGGGATCAAAGAGACAATTTCACCATTTTGCTGAAGGTCATTGTAGAGGGTTCATGACTATGAGTCTGACATGCCTAGAGTAGGTTGTGCATCATGACCTCCACCTCATTCAAATCAGAGCTCAGTGTCGCTTGTGAAACAATCAACACCAGCTGCCTTTCCTCCTGAGTGTATGCCTCCAGGGCACCAATGTCAATGCAGTAACCCCCGGATGACTATTTCAAAGCCTGCCGCAGAGTTCCGCTTTATGGCTGATCACATGTTCATCTTCACAGAATAGCTCAGGTTACTTTGGGCTTGAGCTACGTAGGCTTCTTTGATGGGAGAACTGTCATGGAAGAAGAAATGAAGAGAACTCTCAATGCCTTTAAAGGGAATGGATGCCCAAACCCTCACAAACATGCCAGAGTTGAAATATGCTGGTCTCCAACATGAAACAGGGCAAAGCTACCTGACTGTTCTCACAATTGCGATGAGGGTTCTTTATGTTGAAGATCTGCTGGCACTGCTGCTGAAAGGGTTACTTACTTCACAGATAAAAGAAAGTAAGTAGAAGGTGAGTATGTAATATGTGACCATTTTTGCCTTCAGACTGCTGTTTCTTGGAGACCAGGGGTGTCAAACTCATTTTCACCAGGGGTCACATCAGCGTTGCGTTTGCCTTCAAAGGGCTGAAATAGTTTTAGGACTGTATAAATGTAACTACTCCTTAACCGTTAAGGAGTTAAAATTACATTTGGCCCTTTGAAGACAATTGTGAGGCTGATGTGGCCCCCAGTGAAAATGATGAGTTTGACACCCCTGTTGTAAATACTGCAATTTTAAAAGGCTGCCACCACTACCTGGGAGCACACCTGTATGCTTTTTGCTTAATTGGCTTCTACTCTCTTCCTTTAATGAATGGAGGCTTTAGAGATGTTAACTAAAGAGACATCCTATTATCTTACAGGCTTCTATTATATAATTAGAGATGTGTTGATACAAAATACAAAAATTAAAAAAATGGTATCTTTTCTAAAGAGGGAATTGAGACTATGCCTGGTCTATTGACATCGCAGCACGCTGCTGTTACGGAACAGTACTTGGGTGCGTGCTGCCCACTGCCGCCCTCATCCATTGGGGAATGCGGGCAGCTGCAGCCTGATCACCCAGGCATCCCTGAGGAAGAAGGCCTGAGAGCAAGCCTGGGAGTCTGAGCCTGAACCTGAGCCAGAGCCAGAGCCAGAGACTGAGACAGAGCCTGCTCGGGAGCCAGGGAGTTCTTGAGTGTTCTCGGTCTAGTGAAGATAGGATTTTGCAATTTACTAGATGGCTATAAACTGCTTAGCCAATTAACAATCTACTCAGTTTCCCTTTTCCACTTGTCTTGGCTTACTGGCTTGTCTGATATTCATACAACTGATACAATGAGATGAATAAATCTAAAAAATATCTTTCCGACCAAATAATCCAGGCACAAGAGAGTATATACTGTATGATTCCATTTATATAAAATTCTAGAAAATTCAAACCTTATCTATGGCGATAAAAAGCAGATTAGAGGGGGTCTAGTCGCCTACAGCTGAGGAAGGAGGTGTAATCGACTGCAGAGGAACAGGGGAGAACATTTTATATCTTGACTAAACTGGTGGTTACATAGGTGTACTATTTTCCCTTTCTTCCTATGTCCTACTATTGGAAAGCGGTTTTGAGGCCTCCTCCCTCCTTTGTACCATCAAGTGATTCTCTGTCCTGGGCAAGACCCTATTATGCAGTGACAGAAATACATTGATATAATGGATTCCATCCTATCTGTCTAACTGTTGAAAACATTGTTTCAATTGAATGATCATACGATAAGGTAGGGAGTCATGCATGGGCCACGTTTCCTCACAATCCCAAACATATGTAGGCCACATAGTGTTACAATAATGAATGAGCACCTCTTTAGTCATTGGAAAATAACAGCACATGCTCCAGTCCACCAAAATTCTACCCAATGGGCTACATCCAGGAGCCAGTACAGAACTGCCCTTATTGGCCCAGATGTACAGAATAAAAGCTATAATCAGAGAAATCCAAAAACCCTGAGAACATACAGATAAAACTGGTTTTATCCAGGACTCCATTGACCAAAGAGTATTCCTAAGCCAGTCTGCCAACCAACGTCATGAGCCATGGTTCCCACACAGTGGTTTTCCCAAAATAGTTTTAGGGAAACTGGACCTTGTTTCCTTTTTACCAGCCAGGCACGTTTAGGTGGCCGCACCTCAAGTGGACATGCAGAGGAACTCCTGGACACTGGGAAACTCACAGTCTCACTCTTGGGGTTGACTAGTCAAAGGCACTTAGGGTCTCTCCGGGGACGCCATTGCTGTTACCAAACACTACTTGGGGTTGCGCTGCCCGCTGCCACCCTCGTCCATAGGGAAATGCTGCAGCAGGATCGTCCAGGCATCGTTGAGGAAGAAGTCTGAGAGCCCAAGTCAGAGACAGAGTCTGAGAGCTGGCCAGCTCTCTCTAAACCAGAGAGCCAACCCTCTTTTTATTTCCATTGGTACTGGAGGCATTCAATTTCTCAGCCAAACCTGTCCTAGATCGGCCCTAGTAGCCTCAGCAAACTCCTCCTACTGCCCCTTCCGTACTTCTCCCGGTGATCTGAGTTATCTCTCTGTATCACTGGCAGCAGGTCAGATGGAATTAAAGTACGAAATATACATTTTGTCTTTTTTATAATTTTCTTAACTCCAAATCTTTACTATAAACCTAGCCCACTTCAACAGGAATTTCTACAGCCTGTGAAGTATAAGAGCTTTTCTTTTTTTTTTCACTTTTCAACTTAAGCTGTGTTCCCTTTAAATACAAAGTTTAAATTTGCTTCTCACATTCCTTTTTTTGTTCCTTTCTGCACCCCCCCGCTCTTTTTTGGAATGCAGTTTTGTTGGATTTGAGTTGCTCTATCTTTTACTATATCCGTAATTTACTCAATATGTGTTGTTTTTCATTCTTCAGGATACATACCATAAATTTTGAAGATGTGATTATAGATACAGTCAGTCATTTATGGCTTCTGGTTACCAGCAGTTTCTCATGAGCATCCGTGTGATAAAACATACAGTTCACATAGCCAAATTAAGATGTACAATAGTCCAAATGCATATGGTCTTGATTGGCTTAAACAAAAAAGTTTAATCTACTAAAGCAATAGAATATTCTTAATAAATTGAGAAAATTGTGCAATTAACCACCAGTGATGCTGAGAGCATTGCTATTTAGTGAGTATCTCAACTTCATTTTTTAAAAATTCACACTTACTATGCAACCTCGAAAAGAAGCCATTTGAATGAGAAGGCTCTACAGCAGGAGTTTTTCAGTAATTGAATAAATATACGGATCTGCACAGAGTTTTCAACAATTATGGATATTTAGAGCATTAGAAATAATGGGTGAAACCTCTGAAGTAAATACATATGCTAAGAAATATGTGTATTTGGAAATCAAGGTTTCTCTGAGTAGTATAACAATCCTACCCCCACCCCAAAAATAAAAATTCTACTGTAGACAATTTGAGGATATAGAGCATAGTAGAACAAAAACAAGAAGAGTGTACTATCAGGATGACAAAATCAGATATTCCAGAAAAGTCCAGTTCAGAGAGTACTTTGAATTGTTGAGTGTACTAATGAATAGCGGCTGTATTCAACATAAGCACTTCATCAACGGAGATGTTTACACGCACTTCTATCCCATTATATACTTGAAAATATTAATACATGATCCTTTCCATAGAATTCTATCATTAATTAAAAATCCCCAACTTAAAAAAAATCATGTGTAATTAAATAGAATTGTCCAGACTTCAGCATATAAAAATCGTTACAGTTTTATTTTATAATAGTGTTTAAACAAGACTTTATTCTGTTCTGTAAATCATGTTACAAAATCATCAGTTTGCTATAATTTAACAAATAACTTAATAAGCTTACTTAAAAGAATTACCTGCATGTTTCCTAACATACATATTACATTTTGTTTCAAATATATATCAACTAAAATATTGGACCATTTATACTTACATGATGCCTGAACAAAGAATACACTCAGCATATGAAAGTGTAATTTTTGTAGTATACATGATGATATAATAGATTTCAAATTTTATTTGACAGAATGACTGAATATAATTTGTTATTAACTTATTTTTAAGTTTTATTTACTCCCTTTGCTAAATGAAACTTAAACCTGGCATAAAATGATTATTTTAATTCCCAAAACTCAGACTTGAGAATAAAATATTTGAATAATAGCCTGCATGATTTAATCAAGTATTAAAAGTAAAACTGACATTCAACTTTTAGGAATTACAAAAAATATATATTAAGTAGAAAAATGGAACTTCTTTTTTGTCCTACCCAAAGTATTTGAAATATTCCAGAGTAAGGACATACCAAACTCCTCAATTTACAGTGATAAACATGCCAAATGTTGCCATTTGTCTTGTGTAATTTATATTAAAGTTAATGGGACCCAAGCATCTGAAAACCAACATTTGTCGTTTATACAAACGTCTGGCAAACTTTCATTACACTTAATCTTCATGCTGTTACGTTACAGGATTTTTTCCTTTCCAATTTACTAGTCAGATAAATGAGAGAGGATTACCTCTACTGGAAATTTAACTGAGAATGATTTAGTTCCCTGATGTTACTGAATAACAGCCTGCAAAAGTTAATGCTCTTCTGCAACCCATAGTGATGAGAAATTAAATGGGTAAATTGAGTATAAAAATTGTAGAAAAGGAATGAGCCTCTGATTATGAAGATTATATATATGCATATATATATGTGTGTGTATATATATATATATGCACAGAACATCATGCAAATACAGAAAAAAAGAAATTCATCTATTCGAGTAGTTTCTGCTCTACCTTCAGGTCATTTTGGTGACTCACTATTGATATTTATAGCACAACATCCTTAATTTTAAAAGCTAAATAGACATATGAAATACAGTTTTTAATATGAATTGCTCTGACATGATTATCACTAAGGGAACTAACTCTATATCAGCTCTTACCAGGAGCATTTTCAAAATTGACATAATTTTAGTTGTGAGTATTGTCAGAGAATCATCATCAACACCATCATACTTTGAGAAAGAAATTCAAAATGATAGATTGATCATTACATAACTTTTTCTACAATAAATTAAATGTCATGCAACTATACTCAAAAACTATATATATAGTTTAACACAATCTCAACTCTAATTCAGATATACTAGATTAAGTACTCAGAAGGTAGATCTGTGCGGCTCATATTTTTAAAAGCACTATTAAACTACATTTTCTTTATTAAAACTACTTCTGAGTCTTCACATAAGTTTAGCTGTAGCTTCTCAGCTACTTCAGCCTCCATTTCCTGCATGACCATCAGCCAAATATCAGTTGAAATGCTCCCTGCCAACTAAGACCTTGGTGAAACTGCATATAAACCTATATTCAAGCTCTATAGAATTTTGACAACCTTCAAAAATGTTTGGTAATTTTCAGAGGTTTTGTAGTCTCTGAGTTTTTGATTTTTGATTACTCTAGTTTAGAGTTTCTCCATGGTTGTCCCTGCCTTCTTAACATGTCAACACTCCCTCATCTTCCGCGTCATTCCACCGCCTCATCACCTCACACCTCTACCACTATGTACCTCTCTCACAGAGCAGAGGGTCTGAGAAGGTTGGGAGTCATGGGAATTGGTCAGTTCTGATGCACTTTAACTGTCACCTTTTGTTTGCTTCCCACCTCTTCTCTCTGCTATAACTGCTACCTATATGTATATTCTCCTATAGCTTTGGTACATTACAATACCATATCTTAAAGAGGAAAGACAGGATAGCACATTGTACCTTCTGAAATAGCCACTTTTATAAAATATTATTTCATGAAATATAATTCTTCCTGAGAAAACTGTATGCTAATTATTAAGGGGATTACATTTTCTTATGACTGAGAGTTAAACACCATTACTAGACTTTTTTCTTATAAGAGTAAGTACAGATGCTCACAGAAAATCAAGGATTCCTTAACAATTATGTGAAAAATTTAACAGCTAACTTGTAATTGCTGGCATTCTTTCAGTCTATATTGTTGCTATAATGAATAAAAAAAACCCCATGCCTTTCCACATAGAAAGTCATAGTGTTTTCAAATGACTTCAGCCTCCATTAACTCGTTCAACAAGGGTTTCAGAATACCTAGAGTGTGCAGGTATTACCTTAGATCCTGGATAGCTGACAACAACAACAACAACAACAACAACAACAACAACAACAACAAAAAGGAGAAAAAAATATGGACGATGTAATCTAAACACAAAATAACAAACTATGTGTTACATTGCATGGCAATAAATACAAGGAAGACAAATTAAGCTCAGAGGGCCATTGGAAGGAATTAAATCAGAGAAGGGATGAAATTTTAAATAATGTGGTCAGCAAAAGTCTCGGCAGGTGGCAGGTGAGGGCAAGAGAAAATTTCTCTACTCCTCCCACACACCTAGAAGCAGCTAAGTCTACTTCTAAGGAAAAAAGATTTTGGACCAAAGACCCCTCCATGATGCAGGCAAGCAGCAACTACTGAAATATGAGGATGGAAATCAATGAACACACAATACAATATACAGAGGGTGGAAAAATAAATTAAATTAAAAGGGGAAAAAGATGAAGAAGCATCAAGACTAACAAACATCCTTGGACATCTCAAATACCATTTGAAACACAGTGACAGCATTCCACAGCTAATACTTGAAGACTGTGGTGCCTTGAAGATTAAAATATCAGCAAGTAAACAAAAACCCAGCTCAACTACTTATTAGAATGACACAATGCTAAGTGACTAAAGGAAGCCTGCTCATTTCCAGACTTAAATATTCTTAATTTCAGTGTCTAATATGACTCCTATAATGTTGACTTTATTTTAAAAAACAAATAAGCAAACAAACAGCAGCGAACATACCTCCCTGGCTGGTGTAGCTCAGTGGATTGAGTGCCTGAGAACCGAAAGGTTGCTGGTTTGACTCCCAGTCAGGGCACATGGCTGGGTTGCAGACCAGGTCCCCAGTTGCCAGGGTGTGAGAAGCAACCTATCACTGTATCTCTCATACATCATATTTCTCTCCCTCTTTCTCCCTGCCTTCCGCTCTCTCTAAAAATAAATGAATAAAATCTTTTAAAAAACGTACAAAAAGAACACATGTGGAGTCAACCGAACCGGATATAGAGCTATCCAGCAGATTTTGAAACAATTAAACTATTAAATAACTATGGTATGTGTTAGGAATTTAATGGAAAAGGTAAACAACATGCATGAACAATTGGGAGATTTCATTAGAAAAAAAATAAACAAAAAAAGAGCCAAATGAAAATTCTGAAGAAAAAAAATGCAATGTAAGTAATGAAAAATCCCTTCAGTGGGCTCACCACAGACATAACATAGCTGAAGAAAGAATTTATAGAATTGGAGGTAGAAATTTCTGGAAACTGAAGCATAAAAAAGAGTGACAAAAATAATAAATACCACCACAGCAAAAATAAAGTGTACAAACTGTGACAAAATTTCAGTTTAACAAATATGTTATTGGAGGAGAGAGAGAGAGAAAGAGAGAGAGAGAGAATACAAAAAGAATTGAAGTAATACTGGAACAAAAAATAGTGAGAATTTTGCAAAAAAATAAGAAAAGACATCAATGCACAGGTTCAAGGAGCAAAAAATAACATAAGCAAGATGAGTACTCCACAAAAAAATCCAAATATAAATAGACATCTACAGCATATTACAGCTAAATTGCTGAAAAATAGGAGACAAAGAGAAACAATAAAGGCAAGAGGAATATAAAGACATTTTTGCATACAAAAACACTTTTAGGCATAAAAAACCTTAGAGAACTCATAGCCAGCATTTTTACACCAAAAAAAACTGTTAAATAGTTCTTCAGAGAGTAGGATGATGATGCCAGACAAAAATTTGAATCTATACAAAATTATGGAAAACTCTGGAAAAAAACAGAGTTATTGCTTTTTCTTACCTTCACTCAGTCTTAATATTAATTTGCTACTGAATGCAAAAGTAACAATATATCTTATGGTACTTATAACATGTGAAAATAAAATATATGACAATAATAGCACAACTTTTTGAAGGAAAAAATAAAAAATGATTCCAAGATAAACCGTACTTTATATTTTGTCTTTACTACTTTTGTAGTGTACTTAATTCTATAGAAAAAACTATGTGACTCTATACGTGAAAATAGCAGTCTCTACTGAAAGAACTGACAAAAGGTTAAACCTTAGTGACTTTGTAACACAAAGGTTTTTTTTCTTGTCGTATGAAAATTGGGAAGCTTGTTAGGGATACTTGTGGTTCATGCTATGACTCGAGACATAGGTTGTTTCTACCTTGTGGTTCTGTTATCGTAGGGCCAGAAAAGCAGTTTTCCTTTTTCTTCTCTTCAGATATGGTTTGTAACAATTTAGGCATCAATAAAATTATACATAATATTAAGGAAGGAAAATTCAGAAGATTTTAATCTCTTTTTAAGGGGATGGTTTATACGCTTTTCCATGATATTCCAGATATCTTTTATGCCCTTTGTTTCTAGATACTTTTAGTCATTTTTTTTACTATTTTAGCTATATCACAGAGGATTATGCTTGTGTTTATGCATGTGCATATCTTATATTTTTTATTTCTAAAGCTATGACCATCAATACCAGAAGCGGTCAACTGGAACCATCCATAGCTGCATTTATTCTCTATATTTCAAAAGTTCAGTAGTTTTAACTGATGTATACATACTACAGTAAAATTGCAGAAATTTCTAAGAAGTCAATTCTCTGGGTTCAGTATACTGGAAATTGTTTAGCACATTCCAACCAATAATTTGATGTGCAAGTTTGCATAGTTAGAAGATTTGCAGGTAGTTTTAGAGAAATATACAAAATTTCAACTTTTTAAAAAAATTAAGGACTTCCTTTCATCATGTAGAAATTTAGAAAATTAGGGGGAAAAGAAGGAGCACTTTTATTGTCAAAGTTGGATAACTGAACAAAGAATGGCTTAAACAGATACTTGTTTAAAAATAATAAAAATATGATGACTGTTTTTAAACATTATAGAATAAAATTAATTTTATATTTCTCTCAATGATAGTTTTTACCAGTTCAAATACTCTAAAGCATTTGTGAGTCCCTTTATCACAGTCTAAAAAGAAATCCCTAGACCTTTATAGATGAGACTTGGAGCACACTGACAGTGCCTTAATTTAAAGATTGCTTCCCGTGGGATTCTGATTTGCCACCGTGTGGGTGTCTGGTGGGACAAGTAATTTCCATGAATTAATAATAACAGGGTAAAAGTCGGAGATCATTTTAATGGTAGAAATGTGTTTTGTAGTCAGAAAATCATTATTTATCAAGCATGCTATAATTTACAGTAACTTGACAATAGTGTAGATTTTGCTAGCATAGACTGTTTTCACTAGTTATGCGGTTATATATTTTTTTCACTGTCAGAAAAATCTAACACTGCACTTGTTTTTTTCAGGCAGACATCAAGATATATTCTCCTGTTCCATGAAAGAATTTTAAAAAGAAAAACATGTATATCAAGCTCCTTAAAAATGTAATAATGGCAATTATTACAAGGTATTTACTGATGGTCACTTGGTCTCTATGAGAGCAGTTAATTACTTTTACTCTAATAATTTAATACTCATTACCTCCTGCTGACTTCATGGATAAAGCGGCAAAAGTGACATCACGTGGCAAAAGATCACTATCTACACTACAATGTATGTGATAGAAAATTACATCTAGAGAAGGAGTTCGTTTGCATAAAAAATGAGTGAAAATATAAGAACTCTTCTATTTGTAGCTTTTAGATTTTAAATATTTTTTAAATATGTCTTTACTCTATTTCCTTCCATTGCCGAGATTGGGGGAGCATCTTATGATTCCCTTTTTACCATAGTGACAAGAGGTCAAACAGGTAAAATGATCCAAGGATGCTTGATTAGTAAATGACAGTGTTCAAAATAAATCTCAGACACTTTTCACATTTAAATTCAGAGTGACTTTCTCTCTTGATGCCCTCTACCCCCACACACCCAAATTTATGTGTGCTTGAGGAGTATAGTTTCCTGGTAAAATATAGGAACCCTAGCTAAATTTGAATTTCAGATTAAGAAGTTATTATTGTGTTTTACCATATTTATCTTCTGAATAATGCATGGGACATACTTCTGAAAAATATGTATGCAACATATAAGTATATATTTATGTATTTTTTCTGAAATGAAAGTTTTGAGCGTTTTTTAAAATTTCATTTGGTTGATTTGGCTAAATAGTCAATCCTAATTTGTGAGAATACACAAAAGATTCCATGTCAATAAACTGAGCAAGGGGAAACAAGTGTTAAACTGCTAAATGCAGACTGAAAACACTTCTAAGAGTTGTAGAAATCCACTATAAATCTTTGATATATCCAAATCCTTCAAACAGAACTATAAACCAATAAAAAAAAAATGAAGCCACTTCCATCAAACAATGATGCACAAAATCAATCATCCACTTTTACTTTATTGATTTCCACTTTACTCTGAGTATTATTGGTTCATTTGTGCTTTTTATTCTTTTGCTAGCAGTGACTCAGTCCTTCCCTCAGCACTTAACATGTTAAACTCAGCTCTCAGCCCTAAGGAGCTCTGGACACCAAAGACTCAGTTGGACATAGATGTAGCTGATTCAAATGCCAGCAGTAGAAGGCCGAGTACAGATTAAAATTACATTTCTGGACGCAAATTGAAGAGCCAAGACTTTGAAACCAGATATCATGGGTTTAAATCTTGACTCTGACACTTACTGTGCAACCTTAGGAAAATTGCTTCGGCTTTCTGTTTAGGATTTTTCATCTGTCATCTGTGGCTGATATGATATAGTCTTCAAGAGTTTTTATAAAGAGCAATGACAATGCATGTAAAGTGCTTATAATGATTTAGGGTACATGGTAAGCATTATAGATGTATTATTTATGCTATTGTTATTAATATTATTACTTATTTGGTATTTTAAGCTACATTCTCTATACAGACCAAACTGGCAAGTGGTAAACTTAATTTTATAATTCAACTAATATAACCACAGAAGTAGCCATAATATGTACTTCTAAAGATATTATGTGTAGTCAATCAACAATAGTAGGTAGAAGGATATACATGAATTAGATTTTGGTCATTAAATAAGTTTTGTAATTTACTAAAAAGGAGTTTCCAAATAACATTTAAAATAGAGAGAGAGGAATGATATAAGTAATGTATAACTTGAACCAAACACACTCACATTAAAAGGCCATTCAGTGCTCTCTTTTTCCATCATTTCCATTTGGAGAGACTCTAGATTTGTAACTGGAGGAATTAGTGAAGGCAGACTCACATAAAGAACAAAGTCACAGTGATGAAAAAATGAAAATGTCCCAGAGGAAGTAGTACTGGCAAAAATGTCACATTAAGAAATACTTGGAGTTATTTCATGACACTGAAAAAGATAAAATGGAAACTTACCCAAACATAGAAAGGAGTATGACAATTTTATAAGCAATAAAAATAATGCTTGCTCCATATGTTATATTACAAGAAGAAGAAAAACACTTTTCAAACTACTTTTTTCTCTTTTACAAAGGAAAAAAAAGACACTTTAATTCTCAGTGAACTACTATACAATGTCATTCATCTCACCATTGCGCAGTCACCGTGTAGTAAGAAAAGATCAACTTTACCATTTTTACTTCCTTATACATTTTTAATTGACAATAAGAATGTTCAATATTTTGCAAATATTTTAAAGGCCATAGAGGTTATAACTTTTCCCACTGATTACTGAGATTGCTGTGTATGATTTCAGCATGTATGACCATTTTCATAGTCCCATACTCTGTGATGCATATGGATCTTACAGCCCTTTTCTGCTATGTTAAATCATGAGGAAAAGAGCATCTTGGGAAGGCTACTCAACATCCCTGAAATTTTTTAACCAGAGCTCAAATGAACAAAACTGGCAATCTTTGTAACAGTGGTATCATATTTCATAAGATGTAATCAAGACATGACACTAGCAATATATACAAAAACTAAAGAATAACCGATCGAAGCCAGAGCCTAAGGTTTAACTGCCCAAAGAGAAGAATATGGGGTAGAGATCATTGTTTTCTACTTCAATAGTTTTAGTGTTTTTTGTTTGCAACTATTGTTTCTTGGTAGTCACCAGTATTATTTGGGAAAAGTGGTTTATGAATCAAAGAAACTACCACACATTGATTTCCTCCTTTACTTATTTAATATAAAATAATTCATAACACAGAAATACGTTTCACACAGAAAAAATATGTATGCCTAATATAACATATTTAATTAAATTGATGTGGCAGTTGTAATATGTCCCTAGTTGTATATTTTTATTAAAAAATAAAAAGAAACTATGACCAATGTTTTCTATTAATAATTTATTGGGTATATTGGCTGTTCTTTATAGTCTTTATCATATATGTTACCTGTAGAAAACCCATAGCTAAAGAGACAGTTTTAAAAATGTGTTAAGAAAATATAAAATAAATTATTTGCTTAAGAAACTCTTAAAACTTCTGCACCTTCCAAATTTCATTTCTGATTCTCTTTTTGGCTTAAAGTAGTTAATGTTTGTGTTTTCACATACTGCAGTTCTTTGTTTCATCAACAGCATTGGTGGCACAATATTTCCTAAGAGAATCGTGAAAAGAGTTAAAAGCCAGCCTTGAAACTGTATAGCTCTAGCCTGCCTGCCTTTGACTCCTGCTGGGGAAGTTGTTAGAAAGCACCTCTGATTGTCTGGCTCCCACCCCCCATGATATTTAGCGCCTCGGGATTAAAAGATTATTCTTTTCCTTGTGTTTTTTTCCAAGCCATTAATCTTTTTATTTCTGTTCTTTAGAGAATAATCAAGTTCTTATCTTTCATTTCTTCTACATTTAATATAAATACACTTTCTCTTTAGAGAGCTTGAATAATTTATTTGAGGACTACTACCATGAACTCAGGATTTAAGGCATTTAGCTCACTTGATCTTCAGTGATAGGTCTATTATGGTTTTATAACCTCAATTTTGAAAAATAATGTATATTTTCTGTTATTATGAACATTTATGAACATTTACTAATATTTCTTTGGCATTATTATTTTTGAAGGAAAAATACCTGATGAATATGTTTTGAAGTTTGAAGTTTTAAAATTGTTAAATAAGTTCTACAAAAAATAGAATGTTGCATTTAATTGCAAATTTTGAGGCATATTTTTGTATGATTGGGTATCTTTGAGGCACATTTATAATCTGATGATAAATGCAGGCTATTAAGGGAACTTATGTAGGTGGAAAACTCATTCAGAGAATTGTGCCGGAAGCTCCTGTATGCAGGTGGAATTTCTCAATAGCCCTTCACCTAAGATTGTTGGCTACTGCAATTACAGTCTTCTCTGCAACTCCAGCAGTCAAAGCCAGTGAAATTGGCCCCTGTCTCTCCATAACACACCCTGGGTGATGCTCTTATCTTATTAATTCTCTGGTTAGCAATCATTCTGAGCACGGATAAACAATGAAAATCATGCTCAAGGAGTAATAACAATGAATGCAGGTCTTTTAGAACGAAAGTAGCTGTTTTGGAGCAGAGAAAGTGATTAACCTGATAATTTGCAAACTGCTAAACACAAAGGGATTTGCTTGAGCTTAAAAGTATTTTCTTTATTACTATAAATTATAAAAGTATTATGGCAGCACTCATGTCAGAAAGAGATGCCAATAATGTATCTGTGAGAGAAAAAATGAAATCTGAAAAAATTCATAGAGTAACACTGCAAAAAATGTTTAAAAACACAGGATTTTACATACTTTTCTATTATGTCTTTGTAATCTGTTACGCAAAATATATCTCAGTTCTATTCAGCTGTGGTTCAAGTGCTCAAAAGCCACATGTGGCTAGAGGCTGCCGTATCTGATGGCACTGAATTAGGGGTTTATTCTCTTCTCAGCATAAATAAATATGTATAGAGATATTTTTCTTTTTTCTGTACATAGGACAAGGCCATGCTATTTTCTCACTTCCCCAATCCTTTTACAAGTCCCCTAGCCAACGTGATATCTAATGCTTACTTCAGCATCTGACCATGCATCTGTCATCAGTATGCACCACACAGAGATATTTCTCTCTTCCTGCATAATTGCAACTTTTTTTGTAAAATATTACTGACCGTGTACTTTAAGAATTTTTTCTTAGACTGATGATTCATGCAACTCTTTTGCTTTCAAGAAATTTAGAAAAATGAATAATTAAAATACAAATGATTATATTCAATTTTCATTTTACTTTTATTAACAATGATAGATTGGAAATGCACTAGTTGTAGGCACAGACAAATAGACGTGTCTATTTGTTTGAATCCTGTTTGAATCCTGGTGTTGACAATTATATGATGTTGAGTGTGCTTCTTAGTTTTAACTGGGTCTCAGTTTTCTAAATTAGAAGGCTTGATATGTAGCTATATTAGACAATTTGTCCAAGTCATACATTGGTAGTACTGGGTTAAGTTGACCTTGGACCTCTAAAGAGAAGTCTGGTATATTGTAATACTTTAGAAGAAAAATAATTATTAATATAAGTAAATATTTAATCAGCTTTCAGCTCTCAGAACATGGTTTAGTGGCAGATGACCAGTAAAATGTTACATACTTTCAAACAAGAATAATGACAGGGTGAACAGAAATATTCAGAAAGACATTATAGTAAAATTTATATTTTTTGTCTTGCAGAAAGGCAGTGAAGATATCAACGTCAGTATGCCATCCAAATCATGAAAGAACTTGAATAAATGTATTTAGTCAGGAAATCACATGATGCCTTCGGGGAAAAATATGACTGAACTTTTTGGAAGCAGCATTAACACTTTCTGGAAAGGAGGAGAGTTCATACTGTGGACATAAATGACAGATTACCTAGTTTAAATTGGTAGCAAGCCACTAATAACGAAAGAGGTCTTCAGGGAAGAAATTCTAACGGTGATGTCTGCGTTGGTACTAAAATACCTGCTTTTGTACTGGTCTTGTTTTTTCCATGTTGAACATACTTTGTACTTAGAATATTGATAGAATTAGAGCACTGATTTTCTATCACTGCTAGAACCAGAGTTTAAAATTCAGCACTGAATCACTAAAGACAAATGTTTTATATATAGTAGCTCTAATTCTAATGATAATATGAGATAGATATTTCCTTCTTTAATGTATAAGGGAAACATTGCATAGAAAGGTTTGTAAATTGTTCAAATTCACAGACTTCATGTATGATGAAGCTGGGAGGCAGACTTAAGTCAATTTGGTGGCTGAGCTACCTCATCCCTTCTTATTTGATGTATCTTTATGCTTTAGACAGTTATTATGATTGTCCTTTCTTTTTATTTATTTATTTTATTATTATTATTTTCATCCTCACCCAAGGGCATTTTCTCATTGCTTTTGGGGGCAGGGAGGAGACAGAGATACAGAGATATTGGTTGGTTGCCTTCTTGTATGCGCCAACCTGGGTATGTGTTCTGATGGGGGAATCGAACTCCAGAACTTTCAGTCCCCTGGACAATACCCCAATCATCTGAGCCCCACCAACAAGGGCATGGTTGTTCTTTCTCTTTAAAACTCATATATTTCTCTTCTTGACTTGTTTTAATAACTGCTATAAACCAATCAAAAAGAAAATGGCATGATTCATGGACAATCCCATTTGACTCACAATTCAGATAAAAAAGAAAAAGACAGGTGATCTTCCTCACCTCTGTAGGAAAACAGCTCTTTCAAAAAGGCCTTCTCACTCACATACTCAACTCATGAAAATGCTTTTGTTCTAATTATTTATTCTATACTTGTGTTTTACCATTTTTTTTAGAAACAATTTTTTTTTCAAAGCAAGGAGAGAACTTCCAGATATCTAATTTTGCTTTTTTCAGCTGTTAGATTTTTATATTCAAATAGTCAGCTCTCCTATTTGCATTTTAAAATAAGATGATAACATGATGGCAGAATTGCCCATATTGTGTAAAGATGATTATATGTTGCCTTATTTTATCAGGATCTATTTGTGCAGACCAATTGACAAAAGATGAGTAGGATATGAGAAAAAATGAAAGATTTAGTATTCTCAATAGAAAATTACAATTTTATGTTGAGGCTCCAACAAGAAAAGAAAGTTCTGAGTGTTTATTTTGGTTAAATCATCAACGGAATTTGCTGTTTTATAAGATGAATTTAAATAGCATTTATCATAAATGCACATTTTATATATAGGCATATAGCCTTGTATATGTGCATAAATTGACTACAGCTGAAAAGAAAATAAAATCATAATCCTATTCAGCATAATGGAAAGTATGAGTCATTCTTTTCCTTCTGAAGCTTGTTCACCTCCTTAGTTCCTGACTTTAGTTAATTGCAGCATCCTCCTACCAGCCCTTCAGCTTAGGAAATACAGAATTATCACATCATCATATTCCTATATCCTTCAGTCTGTATCCTACATCATTTCCCAAACCCTTCATGGACTTCTATGTCTTTGCATAATTTTTCATGCTGCTTCCTCAGCCTAGACTTTTACCTTTCTTAATTCAACATATCTGTATTCTCCATTCAATTCAGGTAATCAGTCAGAAGATTCTGAATTAATATATCTTCCCTCAAAATTTTACATAGCAATTATCTTTCCCTCTTTTGCATTCTTCAGATCTATATCAGTTTCTTTAAACACCTTTAACATTTTTGAGCTTGTCTTCTCTAACTTATTATGTCTATCTCTTATCTCTCTTGTAGTTTAAGATGGCTGAGAAAGTTCAATGTGCAGCATTAACATTTAACTGACTGATTCAATATTTGAACTTGTTCTCCCAAAGTAGACACTATGTGAGCATAAACTAGACAGATTTGGAGGCTACACCGGCTTTATTTTACTTTATTTTTTGAAATAAAATTTACTGAAATATTTCTAAATAGCTTTTATACCATGAAAAATAATAAATGACAAGTGAGATTTGATTACAAATAAAGACATATTTAATAGGGTATTTCTCCTTTATTTAATATTATACATCCAGCCAGTGACTAATTAATGAGAAGGCATTTGAAAAGTCATATTTTGGTATGTCTTTACTGTTTTAATTGTTTTCCTAAAATTAAGAATCCCAATTAGACCATCACCTGGTTATTCTTATGCTTAAAAAATCTTTCAAGAGCAACAAATCTATAGATTGAAATGACAATGACCTATAGAATGATAAAAACTGGCAATTTGGAAAAAGCAAACTATTGATCTGAAAATAAAATATAATGCATAAAAGAAAGTTCAATGATACTATGAAAAATATTGGCTTTTGAATTTAAAAAGCAAATAGCGCAACAATATGAATAAATTTAATGTGACTGAACTCTATACCTACATCTGTTTAAAATGGCAAATTTTATATTATGTGTATTTTGCTACAATAAAAAAATGAGGAAATCAAAAAATAAAAATAAAAACAAATAGCAGATAAAGACAACTGTTCTGTTTTTAATAAATTGAAATATAAATTTGAGTCCCCAATTGTTAAAAATTCAAAAATAGAATAATGCAAGAACTTCATCATGTACTTTTTTTCTTTTCTAAAACAGCATGTAAAGCTTTCCTCCCTGAGAGGGAATGTAAAGATGGTCTCAGCTTCCTGGAAAACACATGCAGTCCTGAGGTCAGGTCCAAGGAGAGGACATACATCCTTTTCCAGAGCCTGGTGTAATCTTGCAGAAAGACAGCCCAAGGCTGTCACTCAGAGTCAGGGTAGGTAGCATCTCCAGATTCCCTCCTGAATGCTGTGAGGTGGTAATAAAACACAATAGATTGTTTGTTTTGGTTTTTTATTTCAAACATTGCATCTAGTTGAAAATATTATATGTATAACACAACAATGTGAGTGGAATATTATTTCCTAAGAGGAAACTAAAAGAAAAAAAAACAGCATTGTAATTTTCAGCTATAAAATGAATAAGGTCTAAATACATAATCTACAAAATGGCAGCTATAGTTGATAACACTATTATATAATTTAAACTTGTTAGAGTAGAACTAAAATGTTCTTACACACAAAGATATATATGTGGGGTGATAAACATGTTAATTAACTAGATGGGGAGAATCTTTCACAATGCATATTTAAATCATCATGATATATACTTTAAATATCTTAATTTTAAAAAAAATTACCTCAATAAAACTGAAAAAGTGCTGTATTTCATGAACATAAATTTTGCATAATTTTTCTTTTTAATTTCAAACACTGAGTTTACATGATTCCTTAAGCCATGTACATGTTTTCATATGAAGTAGTTCAGTAATACATGACCGGGAATTGAGAAAAATGGTTTTACAAAGCACCCACTTATTCTTATAAGGAGTGAAAAGTAAGGAAAAACACCTAAATGCTCATTATTTAAACAATTTTTTGCCAGATTAGCGTGACTAATTTCCCCCAATAAGGCAGGTATAACATCAGTCCAGGGTATAGCATCACCACTATTACAAGTAAAAACGTGATCTGTGGACAAGAGTTGTTGATGTCACCAAGAATTTGAGAAATTCAGAATCTCATGTCTGTTCCCAGACAAGATCCTCGATGTTTGCATATGCTTGTTAAAATTTGAGAAGTTCTGGACAGTTGAATGTGGATAGGAAAGACACAATATTACAGAGATCTCTTGCTGACCAAATAAGGAGTTAAAGTGTCCTGAGTCCTCTGCAAAACATCATAGTAATTAGGAATAGGGAATTTGGGAATACAAAAGGAGAACACAGACATCCCACAGGCTATTTAATACAATATATCAGAGGAACTAGCTTGTATTCATTGTTGCCAAAATCCCTGTTTTTTCCCAGAGGCAGGAATTAATCAGCTGAATTTTTATTCTTTTAACATTTAAACCAAGAAGAGAATATCTGTGAATTTTGTACGTACTCTTATTGTGTGAGAGACAGCATATCAAACTCAAAATTATACACTATATGTTGTTGATCTTGTACTGGTGAGCAACTTGCAACCAGGCTTTTGGGATCATATCAAAGGATGGAACAAACATACCGTCTCATTTGCTTTTTTCACATCAGAAAATACACAAACACTAGGAAGCTTGCTGTAATAATGCCCTATCCTTAGAATGAGAGGTAAAGAAAAAAAAATACAATGCTTTGTTATCCTATTTAATTATTATGTCAAAAATAGAGACTGGCTTAGTGTCACTTCATGTTGTTTTTTTTTTAATATTTTATTTATTTTATCTTTAGAGGGGAAGGGAAGGAGAAAGGGAGAGAACTATCAATGTGTGGTTGCCTCTCTGGCATCCCCTGCTGGGAACTGGCCTGCAACCCAGGCATGTGCCCTGACTGGGAATCGAACTGTGATACTTTGGTTCACAGGCACGTGCTCAATCCACTGAGCTACACCAGCCAGGGCCACTTCATGTTGTTTTTAACGCAAATGTGGCATTGGTTGTAATCTACATTGAGAGTATAAATAAATAAACACACAAACAAACAGACAAGGAAATAAAACAGCCAATTGATTAGGGAAGAATTGGGTGAAGTTCTTGTTGTAGGGGCAATTAGTAAACTATGTGAGGGATTATATGGAATTGTTAGATATCCTGAAATGTCAAAACTGGACAATTGGGCATCTGTGATGACAAAGAAAGTCACAACCCCAGGTAAGTCAGTCCTGCATGCCTTGACACTCTTTCTCCAACCTCATACTCATTTGAAACCTGTGTGCTACCAACTAAGTGTCTGGTCCACCTATAGTTGTTCCAGAATGAACCATATGATAGTTGAATTCAAAAAACTTATAATCAATATTCAATTCTCGTAGTGGACTGACTAAAAGAGATAATTGCAAACATTTCAAATGCTTTTTATAAATCCGTAATATTTATAGTTGAAAATATTTATCTAAGAAATCATAGCAAATATTACCCTAATGAAGACATATTCAAAATTGTAGATATCTATAAATCCCTATTTTAAGCAAAGTTACTACATATATGTCTTTTATTGATAATCCATATCATACAAGGGAGGACCCTAAAACAGAATTTATTTATAAAAAAATTGCATATTTATTCTTACATGTTTAAACATCAGTCAACTTCAAAGTAGACTCCTTTTGATGCAATACACCTATAGAGACATTTTTTCTACCGCTCAAAACAGCTTTTGACCTTGTCGATTTTGGTGCCTTTTAGTGCTTCTGCTGTTTTTCTGTTTCACCTTTTCCACATCAGTAAAATGTTTCCCTTTGAGGACTTTTTCATCCGAGGAAACAAAAAACAGTCATTTGGTGTTAGGTTGGGTGAGTAGGGAGCATAGGGCAAGAGGGCCATGTCATTTTTGTTCAAAAACTGCTGAACATTCAGAATGGTGTGGGCAGGTGCGCTCATATATCACCCATCATGAAACGGGCAAACATGTTGAAAGAATTTTCCCAGAAAAACTCATTGAAGTCAAACGTAGCCTCTCATAACAATGCCAGCAGGTACACTAACACAGATGGGGTTCTAGAACACTCATCTAGTGGGGAACCTGTACTACAGAAGATAATTCTGTTTTTATGGGGGTCCTCCCTCATATTGCATTCTCACACATTAAAAACTTAAATGTTATTTTTATTATTTGATTTAAAGTGATAGTTATTTTTATCATGCATATGGTGGCACAAGGATATCAATAACCATAAGAACTAATTAGCTCCCTCATCCTGGGTTCTCTTAATGTTCCACCATAGAACGCTTACCACCAATCTGTACGTTCAGCCTGAGCCTGCAACTGAACATGGACTTTGTTACAGGTAGAGAAAAACAAGAGCAATGATTAAGATGTATGAGAACCATTTGGCAATCACTTTTCCATGTATACATTTACCACCCCTATCCTGTCAAACACAGTTCAGACAGTAACTATACCCGTCCACTCCCTTCGCTTTCCTTTTCTTCAGCCTTTTGCATCTGAATGATACAGTCTCAGGAGAATCTTTCAATCCAGTTTATACGCATCTCATTTTGTAGGCCTGAGGGGAGAGATCATGGTCTGATGCAAAGGAAGACTTGCCTAAAATACTAATGTGATAAATTATACAATCCCACTCAAAGGTTTTTCTCCTTCAATTAAAAAAAGAAAAAAAATCCATACCTTCTAAATGAAAAAGCACATGTGAATGTTGATGCTTTCTTAAGTGGAGCACAGTGATTTTTTTCCTTAACTTTTTTTTCTTCTTTTTTACATGCAATTGATTCAAATAAATGAGAAATTATATTTCTGCTTAGGATGAAATATGTAGAAAGCAGACATAAAGTATTATCAGGAGTAATTTTCTCTTCAATATAGAACATGACACTCTAATTTTTAAGTTATTTATGTTGTTAATTATTTGAATATTTATAGAAATTAAAATTTATTTTAAATTAGATATTACTAGTTAATTTAAAGTTAATTTTTAAAAGGACCGAAATTTTAAAAGAATCTCATATGCACATATATTTGGAAAACTATGTAAAGGACAAATTGGAACAAAAATTTTCCCAAGAATACTTAACATCAATCATTCTTAAAGTGCATTTGCTTTTAAGGACAGATTCATGTTAGAGGATTTAGCAATTTCAAAGATAATTTAAATTATGAGAAGTACATTACGCCTAAGAAGTATTTTATTCATTTTAAATTGCAGGAAATGAGGTTAGTGAAATTGTACTCTTTTAACTGGATTACCAGTAAATTGCATACAAAATTATTCACTTTATATTATGTAATATAATAACTATCAACATGACAAATGTAAATTATTTTTACAAATGTTTGCTTGTCTTATGCCTTCAGACCAGCTGCATAGGAACAGCATTTTAAACGACTTCTGTGTGATGCCAGGTTAGACTTTCATCATCTCGCGCCCTCTGGGAGGTAGCGAAACACGTGGAAGTTTGTAAGCCGTTTGAGCAATGCAAAATGTACTGTTCAACCCCTGAAATTAGGCAGGCCACCCAGCTCCCATTCTGAGATGTATTTGACTCATAAATCCTAAAAAGCTGGATTACCTATTTTCCTAGTTTACTCTAGATTAGGAATTGCAGTTAGATTAGAAGCCACCAAGTAGCCGTGGAGAAGGTAGAGAGGGGTGTTGGTTAAAAGCATTCTCACAGTAGTGCCAAGTTACCACTGACAGCTTGGTGGTGAGGAATGCAGAAACTCTCAAGCACATGCAGAAATGTGCTGTGTGTTCTAGTACAGAACAGGAATGGAGATGCATAGTGATGGTGATTAGTCACTGAGAAAATAATTAGATCATGTGCTGTGTCCTCCAGTGAGAAAGGAAGTGAAATGTACCCTCTGCAAACAGCCATTCCCACCACCATAAAGTAAAATCACTGGCAAATGATGGGACAGACTTTTTTGTTCATGTAGAGTATTCACTAATTTAAATTGTGGTATCATGATAAAAAATTTTAGGATTTTATTCTGAAGCAAATTAGTATTATACAAATATGAATATGAATTCAAGTGTTGCTTTTAAAATGTGTGGCTTTGGGCAATGAAGTTTATTTATGGTTGAGCATTCACATCTGTAAACTCCAGTTTAACTTACATCATTAATTTCATTGCAGATCAAACAAGAGTAATTGAAAGTGAAGTTAGGCTGATGGTTTTTGTGATAAAGAAGTCATTGATATTGGTGTGTTGGTGTCAGGCCTCTTCCTTCAGTAATTGAGTGGATTTGAGATCCTAGAGTACTCACTCTTTTGAAATAATGAAGGTCTAAGAGCTTGCTGACTTTAAGGAGATAGATATTAAACTGATTAATTGAGTTTATTTTGAGGGTTCTTCTTGGTTCGAATTGATATTAAAATATATTATCTGTGTCTCTTAAAAGAACATAAGGAAATCAAAGCCTCTAATTATAAAAACAATTACTAAAACAAAATTAAAATACATTAATTATATTTACTATCTAATATAAGATTATGGTATATGATGTAGATGGTAAAAATATAAATAACATTTAGGAGGAAAATATATATTTAAATTCTTCTTTCTTAAGGGAGAATATATTTTAAAGGATTAAAAATACTATAAAACTGAAGTTTTAGGTAATCATATAGCCAGTTAATTTTTCCCTTCTTGATGGTGGCAGTGGGTATGGGATGCTGTTGCATGCCAGGAAACACAGTCCTGGTTTCCTCAGACACAGATAAGCTTAACTCCCTGAAGAAGGCTTAGTCTTTTTAAATGCTAAGAACTTTAAAGAATATTTTAACATATTGCCAAAGTGTGTGATCTCTATTCATCATCCCTATTTTTTTTATTTTGTTTAAACAAAATTATTGATAAGAGGGGAAAATACTTTTTTCTTAAATATTGTCAACCTAAGAAAATAAAATACTTTAACACACACAAAATATGTACATTTATTGAAGCATAAAATCATATATAAAAATGGTTACCTATTTGTTAGCTTTCCTCACAAAGAAATTTCTTTACAGTTCTCTGAGTCTTTTTATATCCATCATTGAATGAGATTAAAACATGGAATGAAAAAGGATCTCTAATAGGATAGGTTAGAAATGTAAAAACATCAAATGTCACTAGTTGAGCAATAACTGATTGCCTACTTGCCCACTGTACCCTGATAAGGACTCTGGATGTGTCAATGAAGAAAAGACAGTGACACCCCATCAGAATTTGGAAACATAGTAGATGCCAGAGGCATGTAAATGAACGAATGTCACTTCAGCTGCTATTAAATAAATGCCATAGTAAAGGTAAAGTTAAGTTAGCTTGTGAGTGTGTTAATACAGAGTAAATTATGATTAACTCCATTTGGAGTAAATAATGATTAATCCCAACAGCAAATAAAACTTCTAAATGAATATTAAAGAATTGTATAATTTGGGGGAAGACTAAAGACAACGGGGAATTTCAGGCTGAGGAAAGAATAAATCTTGGATTGCGACACAGCTATGACTTTAAATGTCAAATGGAAAACCCGGGGTGTGGGATGCATGGGAATCTATAGTAGAAAATGAGTTTGGAAGGTAGATTGTAAGGCTCAATTGAGATATGTTTACTTAAACTGGAGGTAACAATATTATAAAGATTGATTTTTCTTTGACCTCTGGTCAAGATGGTGGCATAGGTAAATGCAATACTTGCATTCTTCCACACCCACATCAAAGTTGTAACTCAACTACAGAAAAACCATTATTCAGAACTGCTAGAAATCTAGCTTAATGGAAGTTCTACAACTAAGGATATAAAGAAGAATCCACATTGAGACTAGCAGGAAGGATGGAGATGTGGAACAGGCTGGTCCTACACCCACATGTGACAGACAAATGTTGAGGGGGATATCTGGGCTGCAGGGGTCCTCTCTGAGGAGTGAGGGGTCCCAGCCACACACTAGCCTCCCCCACCCCCCAGTCCAGGGCTCCGGTGCCAGCAAGAGACTTTTATATAACTTTTGGCTGTAAAAAAAACAGCAAAATTTAAGGCTGAGAAAGATGGATGCTTCTGGAGTCCCAAGCAATTCCTCTTAAAGAGCCTTTGCATGGACTTACTCAGACTCACTCACTCTGGGCTCCAACACTGGGGCAGCAGCTTGGAAAGCACTAGGTATATATGGAAAGGAATTGAATTTTCTGGCATCAGGGCGAGAGCTACAGGGACAGCTTTCTCCCAGGCAGAAATACTAGAGGAGGCCATTGTTCCTTTTCTGAGTTCCTCCCCAACAGAGCTGAAGGCAGGATGCATATCTGAATCTCCATCAACCTAGTTTGTTTTGCTCTGGTGATTCTCTGAAAACCCCAACCTACCAAGTTAGGGGTCCACTCAAGGTGTGTCTAGTGACTTCCATATGCTTACTTTAGATTATGCTTCAGACTTTTCTAAAATCTCTCAAGTAGGATCTGGCCTTGGTATGCCTTGTACCACTTGCCAAGTACCCCAAGGCCAGGTACAAGTGGCAGCCAATCATAATTTTCAGCTTGGCCTCACCTGGGCACTTCTAAGCCCAACATCATCAGCAGTTAAATGCAGATCACTTTGCAGCTCATCCTGGGTGGCCCCAGGAAGAACACAGGTAGCAGCTGACTTTATTCTGCAATCTTGGGAGGCCCCCAAACCAGTGCACCCAGTGGACAGATTCAGACCATTTTGAAGCACCACCCAACCACCTCTACAAATGACAAACTCAAGGGGTTGACTTGGTGGGCACCAGATCCCTGTTAAAATATGTCTTTTTCTGTTGGGTGGGACCCTGAACAGCTGATCATCTAAGGTGGTTGCAGCCAGTCTTTGTAGCTTATTGGCCTGGGAGCCAATCCCTCTCCCCTGGGAGTAAATCCCTTTCATTGATGTGCCAACAGCAATCAAGGTCCAACCACAACAGGAGGGTGCACACAGCCCATATTAAGAGGGAAGAGGGAGCACACCTGCAGTACTCAGCTCAAATCATAGCAGACCGTGCCACTGGACCCTACAGGACACCTCCTATATTAGGCCACATTACTAAGCCCAGGAGATGTAGTAGCTTCACCTAATGCATTAACACATAGAAACCAACACAGGGAGGCTGCCAAATTGCAAAAATTAAGAAACATATACAAATAAAAAAAAAAAAACAGAACAAAACTCCAGAAACAGAATTAAGCAAAATGGCGACAAGCATTCTACCAGATGCAGAGTTCAAAACACTAGTTATAAGGTTGGCTGGCTAGAGAAGGGTAGAGAACTACTCTTCTCTACAACAGAGAACTTCAGAGAACTACAGAGTTCTGATGAGACTACAGAGAACTTCAACACTTTAAAAAAGGATATGGCAACTCTAAAAAACAACCAGTCAGAAATAAAGGATACTATAAGTGAAATGAGAATAATTTACAGGGAATCAATAGTAGAGTAGATGAAGCAAAGAATAAAAACAGCAATTTTGAGTATAAAGAATCAAAAGATACCTAAACAGAACATTAGAAATCAGAACAGAAAAAAAAAAAAAAAAAAAAAAAAAAAAAAAAAAAAAAAAAAAAAAAAAAAAAAAAAAAAAAAAAAAAAAAAAAAAAAAAAAAAAAAAAAAAAAAAAAAAAAAAAAAAAAAAAAAAACTCCCCCAAATAAGAATACTCTATTCTTATTTTGTCCCAGGAGCCTCTGGGACAACTTTAAGCTTACTAACAGTCACATCAAGGGGGTGCCAGATATAAAGGAAAGAGAGCAAGAAATTGAAAACCTATTTGAAAATATAATGACAGAAAATTACACTAACTTGGAGCTGGAAATAGACATACAAATCCAGGAAACACAGAAAGTCCCAAACAAGATGAACCCAAAGAAGCCTACACCAAGACACATTATAATTAAAATGCCAAAGGTTAAAGATAAGGCAGGATATTAAAAGCAGCAAGAGAAAAGTAGTTACCTACAAAGGAGCTCCCAAAGGACTGTCAGCTGATTTCTCAACAGCAACCTTTCAGGCAAGAAGGATTTGGCATGAAATAATTAAAGTGATGAAAAACAAGGATCTATAACCAAGGTTACTCTACCCAGAAAAGGTATCATTTGAAATCAAGGGACAAATAAAGATCTTCCACGAAATCAGTATTGTTTATCTTCTTCTCTTCTCCTTAGAGAAGAATAGAAGAAGATAAACAATATATTGTAAATAACAAAATGGCAATAAAAACATATCCACAATTACTTTAAATGCAGACAGATTAATTGCTCTAATCAAAAGACATGCAGTGCCTGAATGGATAACAAAACAAGACCCATGTATATGCTGTCTACAAGATACTTCAGATCGAAAGATACTGATAGACTGAAAGTAAAGGAAGGAAACAAGCTATTTCATAAAAATGGAAACAAACAAACAAACAAACAAACAAAAAGCTGAGGTACCAACACTTACACCACACAAAATAACCTCTAAAACAGAGGCTGTAACAAGAAGCAAAGAAGGACTGGGCAATTCTATTTCTGGGTATGTATTTGGAGAAACCCAAAATACTAAATCAGAAAGACATATACATCAGTATTTTAATTGCAACATTATTTACAATAGTCAAGATACTGGAGCAACCTAAGTGCCTATCAGTAGATGAGTGGGTACAGAAGCGGTGCGTATATACAATGGAATGTGACTCAGTCACAAAAAAAATTGAAATCCTGCCATCTGCAACCACATGAAAGGACCTAGAGGGCATTGTGCTGAGTGAGAAATAAGTCAGAGGAGACAAGTGCCATACGACTTCACTTACATGTCATATCTAAAGAAAAAATTAAATGAATAAGCAGAAAAGAAACATACTCATAAATATGGAGTCCATTTTGAATATTGCCTGATGAGAAGTAGGTTGGGGGATATGAAGGAAATACATAAAGTGATTAAGAAGTACAAATTGATAGTTACAAAATAGTCATGAGGACGTAAAATGCAGCATAAGGAATACAGTCAATAATATTGTAATAACTATGTATGGTGTCAGATGGGGATGCGATTTATGTGAGTGATCACTTAGTAAGTTATATACATGTCTAATCACTACATTGTGTACATGAAACTCATATAACATTGTATGTCAACTAACTGAAAGATAAATATATATATATATATATATATATATATATATATATAAATGAAAAAATACTTTCCACCAGAAAAGATCAGTGACTTACACTGAACTCTAAAAGTCACCTATTGGTTTTGATGAAAAAGATGGTTGGCAAGACAAGAACACGCACACAGGAAAGTCTAACAGGCTTGTGGTAATAGACACACAGCTCAAGATGAGAGCCTGGCCTTGACCAGTGCCAGCAGGACTGCAAGGAAGATGGCTTCATGTGACACTGCACATTAGGAATTTGAGGAAACAAACAAAAAAATGCAGTGATTGGATACATATTCTGCCTTTAGCATAGGTGACAACAGCAAGATTAAATGACAATAACTGTGCAGAAAAGCTATGAAAAAATATACATGCCCTGGCTGTTGTGGCTCAGCGGACTGAGCGCCAGACCGACTATGAAGCAAAGGGTTGCTGGTTTGTCAGTCAGGGCACGTGCCTGGGTCGCGGGCCAGGACCCCAGTGCAGGGCATGTGAGAGACAAGCCCACATGGATGTTTCTCTTCCTTCCTTTCTCCCTCCCTTCCCCTGGCTCTAGAAATAAATAAATAAAATCTTTATATATAATCTTACATCTATATAAAGATTTTATATATAAATATTTGTGTATGTGTATACATATATACACATATACAAATTCTATATCGTTTACATCTTTTAAACTCATGCATGGTGTGAGGTAAACTCTAGATAACATTCCCTCCAAAAATATTCTTCTTTTTTTCTTTTTTTAAAAGCTTTATTGAGATATAATGAATATATAAAAAGCTACATATACCTACTGTATAAATATATTAACTTCATTTTCTGAAAAAAAAACATGAGAAGGGCTAAGGAGAGCTTCAAAATGCTTGAGGAAAGCCCTGGCTGGTGTAGCTCAGTGGACTGAGCACCAGCCTGTGAACCAAAGGGTTGCCGTTTCGATTCCCAGTCAGGGCACATGCCTGGGTTGTGGGCCAGGTGCCCAGTAGGCATGTGTGAGAGGCAACCACACATTGATGGTTCTCTCCCTCTCTTTCTCTCTCTCAAAAAATAGATAAATAAAATCTTTAAAAATGTTTGAGCAGAAAACTGGCTATACCTGCTTTAAATTTTAACCTATCTCCAGATATTGGTAATCTAAGTAAAATTCCTATTTTGATCATTTTGGTATTTTATTGTGTTATAATAGAAAACAAAAGATAAAATGTTCATTTTTGAGATTGATGAATTTAAGATGAAATCTATAAAAAATTGCAATTATTTTTGTTACATAGTGTCTAAATGAAAGTATTATATCAATTTTTTGAAACTCTGTAATCCCTGTTTGTAGAGATGTTTTACAGTACTTTTATTCTGCATGTTACTTTGTTTCTTTAGATAGAAAAAAGAATCCATTAAGTTGGAAAGTGTCAAGCAAGGAAATTATATAATAAATAATCTTATTTATATGATTTAGTATTTTTATGTTGTTTTCCACTCCCAACTTTGACAATTTATTTCTTCTTTGTCTACATCATTCTTTGACTCAAATTCTGTTTTTTTCCCCTTTTTGTCTGCATAGCATTTTATTAAATTGTCTGCTGGAATATTCATAACTTAAATGTTTTTTAAATATCATCGTTCTTTATTTTTTTAGGTGCCAAAAATTCACAAAAGCAGTCTAATAAAGAGTTTCTCTCCCACAGTGAGTTCTATGTGTTTCATTACTTGTATGGGGAAAATTTTCCATTGGTCAATGGGGAATTAGATGAGCAATTTCCATTATTTTTAATTGGCACTGTGGTGCAATTTTATTCATATTGGTAAAAAACTTACTCTTTATGATGAGGAAAAGGTTCAGGGAAAAATATAGAACTGACATATTTAATTTTCCTCTTTATTATACTTATTTAATTTCCTTGAAATTATTTTCAAGGAAATTATTTCCTTTTTTATTTTCCTTGAAATTAAATAAGTATAATAAAATTTTAAACTTGATTAATCAAATGATAAATGAAATTTATAAATTGAAATACAGATGTTTTCATGTATCAGTTAAATGAATTGTTCATTTTTAGTTTTGAAGAATTTATTTTCACATTAATACAATGAGTATCAGGGAAAAGAAGGTAGTTTATTTTATAGCAAAAGACTGACATAGGCTGCAATGAACTACAATGGTCCATATTTATCATCTTGACAATATACTTGTTTTGCCTTAGATCATTCTACTCATTATCTTCTGTTTTACTTCTGGAAGAAAAAAATACCAACTAAAAATTATTACTTAAAGAATGATATAAAATCAGGTATGGAAATCAAAGTAAAATATAATTTAATATTTCAGGTGATTACTCCTCCCTAGTAGTTATACAAATGATTAGCCAACAATAATATTATTTATGATATGTTTACCTTACTTTGTTAGTGTATTTAAGTTGATAACAATAATCTCAATAAGTAAAAGATTAGTTTCTTTGGACTTGCATATGCTGTCTGGACACGATGCTTGCTTTATCTCTATTTAGTCTCTATCCCCAAGGGGTAGTCTTGCAGGCCTCCCTGTGGGAGCTTAACATGTTTACCAGTAATCCTCCTTCTTGGCAGACTTTAATATACAGTTTTCCCTCCCCCGTTTATTTAAAACTGATGAAAGCTCTTCTGAGCTCTATTTTCTTTGCTTCTTTCATACTACAGCTTAAAATTAAAATCTAAATGTCTCAAGTCCAAAAGTGGTGAGATTGTCAAACTTTCTTCAGTACTCTTGCTCCAAAATTTTGACCCCTAAACTTATTGTAGCTTTGTAGGTATGAACTTAAAAGTTTGTCTTGTCAGATTTATGACACAATAAAAATTCTTCTGGCTACTCTGGTTCTTAATGGATACCCTCTGGCTTCACAGCCTCCAGCTCACAGAATTAAGGACTTGGAAAAGCATTTCACAGTATGTGGATGTCACCTCAATGAACTATCCAGAATATTTCCCAGAACATTGGCACATGAAGTCACTGTTCACTCAGATGCTATCTATTTACTATAACAGGCTATTTTTTTATTATCTAACTGTTATAGTTTTTCTTGTCAAAAGACTGACGTGGTAAAAGCTTCTCCATCATAGCTGTGATCTCTGTCTGGGGTTTTGACTTGAGCATCTAGTTAGAGGGTTGGTGCCATTTACTCAGATATGACATATCGACATAGAAGCCTGTATGAAGTCAGGAATAAATAATTTCATTTTGGACAAGTAAATTTTGAAATGCCTTTTATATAGTGGAGAGGTTCAGTGAGCAATTTTATGTATCAATCTGGTTTATTTTTTAAATTTAACAAATAGGCATCCAACATACACCTGACACTATTCTTACAGAAATACACAGTGATACAAGCACATTCGATTTAGAGACATTAGACCACATTACAAGACACTGAAATAACTCCGTGTCCTCCAAATCATAACGTTTGTAAGAATTCCACATTACATGTAATACAAATCCACTGTAATGTGGAATTTGTATTGTAATTTATAATTTTCTTACTGATCATTACAGATAAATATTTCTTGTTTATATGTCAGTTTAAGGCTTCACAGAACATTTTTGATTCTCTAGAATATATTTAACAATATGTAGTTTGATTTACCATTTCCAATAACTGTTTCAAAGCCATTTTGAGAAATTTTCATGAGAAACTCCTGGTAAAACAGCTGAGACTAGGATGTATGATTTGCTCATTCAGTTGTCCCTCTTCAGCATTCCCTCTCCTGCTCAGCACAAAGTGTGGCTCTGCAACGGGATATAAGGAAATTCGGTTGCCTGTAGCACGTGTTTATTTTCTGATTTGTCATTCTTTACGAAGATTGATATGTCAGGAAGTGAATCAATTAGTGCTAACATTCTTTATTTTGATGATATAATTATACATACACTGTATCACTCTAAGTTGGAGTGGGTCAAAGAGATAATGAATAGGGAAGAATTCCAAGTATGGAGTGCTTACTTGACCGCATTACCTCCTATAAAATTTCCAACAACTCTGGACAGGGGTAACTACTTTTAAATGTATACATTTGTGAAAAGTTAAGATACATGGGTTAAAATGCTGGCATATTTTGCAAATTTGGTAGGTCGTATTTAAGGATTTATTTAAAAAATAAAGCAAACACATGAAAGATCACACATAAATATCTGGAACATAATATGGCAAGCAGACAAAGGTAAAATAAGGGTCCGATTGCCACTTACATTTTTAATACTCAACTGAGGATATTTTTTATTAGTGATTTTTTTGAGAGAAAGGTGGGGAGACGGAAATACTGATGTGAGACCAAAACATCCATGGTTTCCTCCCATACGCACCCTGACCAGGGATCTAACCCCCAACCTAGGTAAGTGCCCTGACCAGGAATCAAACCTGCAACCTTTGTTGGTGTATGGGACAATAACCAACCAACTTAGCCACCCAGCTAAGGCTGATTTCCACTTTTATAAACATTAGAAGTAAGTGAAAATTATACATTTATATTACATGTTTTATTTTTCCTAGAGAAAAATCATATTAGGAATTTTGTTATACTAGTTTTTATTAAGTAGTCTTCATGGCTAGAAAATATAGTTACTTTAAAGATAAACCTATAATTTTTAAATATTTCAAAAATTTGTTCTCTCTTTCCATTCACATTTTCAAAATTTCCCGTATTCTAATAGCTGCCATATTGATCTCTCTTCCAATTTTTTTCATTTTAACTTATCATTTATGCTATACCAGATACCATAATAAAATTATATGTGGTCATATAATTTGGTCATATAGATTAGTTATTCATAATAAATATGCAATATATTCATGTTTACATAATTAACTAAAAATATACACACACAGAGTCCCTGGGTGCCAGGCCAATTACAACCCACTAACAGATGGAGAAAAATTTTGTTAATTTCCATGGTCTTTTGTGGAATTTCTAATTCCTTCTGCTTTAGTGAATCTTGGTCTTGTACTGATATTAAATTCAATTATTCTATTGCATCACTTGATTCTTCTTTTTTTTGGGGGGGTTGCTTAAAATGTCTACTTCTTCTTGGTTGTTCCTTCATATTTAAAAATAAAAACATTCCTTGCTTGGTTTAAGTAGCTGTAAGAGATTTTTTTCCTTCTCTCCTCTCTAGAACCGTCTTGCATGAGCGGGCAGTGCCTTCTGTGATGTGTGAATTGGAGCAGGGTCCCCAGTCGCCAGGCTGCCCACCAGCACCCGTCTGTGGCCTGTGAGGAATCAGGCTGCAGAGCAGGAAGTGAGCAGTGGGCAAGCAAGGGAAGCTTCATTTGCATTATCACCCGAGCTCTGCCTCCTGTCCCCCATCCTCCCCCGACTGTGTCTGTGGAAAAATTGTCTTTCCCAAAACCAGTCCCTGGTGCCAAAAAGGCTGGGGACAGCTGAATTAGAAGGCCAGGTGCACAGACACATGGCTTCAACAGAGAGAAGGGGGGGATGCTGAACCACCTGTGTAGTTAAAATAATATTTCTCTAGAAATTATGTATTACAGGGCATTTACCATTGATCAGATTTACATTACTTTACCTTGCTTATGTTTCTCCTGTCATTTTTTGGAGGACCATGTTGTCATCAAATTGAAATTATTCAGTTCTTTGATTAATTACTCTGATTGCTTTTTAATGTCCAAGCCTTGTCTTATTTTTTTTTCCTGTAGCAAATTAGCTCTCATTTAATATAGCTTTGGTGTTTCTGACACCGCCCAGGACCCTGGAGTGAGGGAGGGGTCACAGGAAACACAAGAGGTGGTGGGACTGAAGCCACATTATGGCACTTGTTAGATTTCTGGACCCCCGTGGTAAAGGGTAAACGAACCAATGTGGCAGCATTGTGTTGCCCTGGCAACCATGCTAGCAGGGCACGTGGTGGCAGAGAAAGAGGTTCCATGGAGTTTGGGCAGGCTGGTGAGAGTAACTGACAGTGGGGGAAACCCTCCTGCTCCCTTCCAGAACATGACGGAAGGGGGTTGTGCAAACCTATCAGTCTAGCCTGGTATAAAAGGGCAGATTGGCTAGGGAAGTTCGATGCTTCTGGAACACATGACAATTGGGGCCCAGATATTTAAGTGAAGGGAGGGGAGAGATGTGGTCCTTCTCTTTCCCCTGTTCACCCACTCTGGTCAGCTCACACCAAGGCCAAAACTGGGCCATCCCCCAGGGCCTGCACTGGGCCATGCCCCAGGGCCGTGAGCCCTGGCAGTGGCCTGCGGGATGCCTGGCTGGGTCCAATATCATGCCCCTTCTCTTGCACTTAGTTCAGCGCATGGCTATATAGGCCAAAATGCCCGTCAGCAGGAGGGCTGTAAGCAGCCACCTGCACAGGGCCCAGTGAACTGAGCGCCTGCATGACCTAATGCAGCAGTTGGCGGTGGCCTTGGGCCCTAGAGTTTGAAACATCTGTGGTATGGCAATGGTGGTGGGGCCCCCACATGTGCACACTTCAAAGAAGAAGCCTGAAAGAGAAGACCAGTCTGCCTAGCAACCTTATACTCCAAAGGAGGGGTAAGAATAGAGGAATCTCTGGGCTTGATTTTGGGTTTCAGGTTTCTGGGGTACAAATGTGCTTTTCTGTATTTTGCAGAAGAGGGAGCCCAGATCCAGGGAGTTCCTCCCCCCTCAAACTGTGCAGCCTTTTAATGAAAACCTTTTTCCTCCCACCAAACTTTGTTTTATGCCTGTGTTTAGCAATGGGAAGCCGAACCCCACTTCTGGTCCATAACACTTTGGCAAACCATAGGGGAATCTGTGGACCTTAGTCAGATCCCAGCTGCCGGAGGCAGGTGAACCCCAAGAGTGCAAATGTGTGGATTTCCCAGTCTCAGGTGCATAGAAAGTTTCTGAAAGTTACAAAAAGGTTTGTGAAGATTGTAAAAGATGTAAAAGGTTGTGAAAATTTTAAAGTTAACAAAAAAGTTTCAGCTCATGGTTACAATTATTCCTTGCTTACTTTCTTATCTTTTAGGAACTTGGTTTGAACTGTGCTACTTTCTATGCACCAAAAATCCTCTGTTTCTGCCATTTGGTGCTTTGTGCCATTTTGTGCCAGTTGGTGTTTCGGTTAATGAGAAATCATGTCTCTTGTCATCTGGGGCATTGTGCTGCTTGGTGCTGCTTGGTGTACTGGCTGGTATGAGAACATGTCTTGGCTGTTTGGGACTTTTGTGACATTTGGACCTGATAAAGGCCACCTGGGATACTGGTTGGAATATCAGTTGGTGGGAGACATTCTAAGACTAGTTCTAGTTCCCCCCTTTTAGAAACTTTGTCTTTACTCTCAATTTTGTTTTTGTGTCTACTTTGAAAGAAAATTAAAATTTCTAAGAGTTAAAAATTCACATTAAGTTGGGGAAAATTATATGGTTTTATAAATAAAAGGCATAAGGAACAAAAATACAATTTTGGTAAATATTTGAAGGAAAAATATTTTCTTTTTTTGCCTTGCATTTTTTCCCCTACTTGATCCCTCCAAAATTTGGCATTCTTAATGAGTGATGTCATAAAGTTCGTTTGCATAAAACCAGTAAGATCGGTGTTTGATTGTGGTTTATTAACCAAGGCTCACTGGAATGCCATGCCTAAAGGATGCATGCCTGAACTCTGGTTATTACCAGAAAAGTCGGAGAAATTAAATTGACTTTGGACACTAACAAAAGGCCACTGGGGAAATGACCTGATACCTTATTTGGTCATTTGGTCCATAACAGTCTTTCAAATGTTTTTATTTTTTTTTAATTTTTTAAAACATTTTATTTATTTATCTTTAGAGGAGAAGGGAAGGAGAGAGGGAGAGAAACATCAAGGTGTGGTTGCCTCTTGTGCGTCCCCTGCTGGGAACTGGCCTGCAACCCAGCCATGTGCCCTGACTGGGAATCAAACTGCGATCCCATGGTTCACAGGCCCGCACTCAATCCGCTGAGCTACACCAGCCAGGGCTATAACAGTCTTTCAGATAAAGAACAAAGGTTACTCTCCTGAAAGATGACAAGGGAGCAAACTTAAGGTACTTTGGGAACCTCCAGGACTTGAGGAATACAGGGATGACAGGCAAAGCTGCACGACAGCTGTGGGGCTTGACCTCTGTGCCCTTAAAGGGTGGCTAAAGCTCAGTCTAAAGGCTCCTTGTAAAAATTCCAGCAAAATATATATAAAAATTGTATATAATTAATTTCTGCTCCTTTTGTGTGTATGCAAATAAGCAGATAAAATTTAAAAAAAAACTAGCAGTTTCTTTGATGACAATGAGGGTAATCTTAAAGAAAAAAACATGTTTCAAAAAAATTATAGTGCTTGGTTATGGATATTGGACTCTAGTGCAGATAACTGTCTTCAAAGTTTTATTTTCACTTGGAAATTGAACTAAGTTACATACTTGCCATACAAATTTTACATCAGCACCTAACAGCATCACCAGAAATGTTTCATTTACAGGCTAGTATAATTTGTCAAATTGTCATTATTTAATGTCATTCCAGCGAAGGCCTTACAACTGGACGTCTTCTCAAATGAGAGCCTTGCAAACTCAGATTCTGGGCTATGTGTAAATTAACATTTATGATCTTTCTCCTATTCTCACAAGATGCATACCTATGATCTCATCACTGAATGCTAGTTTACACAATATAGGGCCTCACTTTAGAATCCCATCTATATTGCTGCCTCCTGAGACTCAACAGTTTGACCGGGCTAGATAGTGGCGTTAATAAAGTATGAGGCAGTCTATCAGCTTCACTTAAAACTACTTTCCTTTTCTGCCCTAATGGTGCAGACAAAAAAGGCCCATAATTCTTTAGAGGGAGGGAACCTTAGAATATTGCTCTCAGCCTAATTTAAGTTAAATATAGTGGACAAAAGGACTTCAGAGAGTGTAACACTTATTAAACACCTTCCTAGAAGGAAACCTCTCCTTTCTTAATCTAGACACAATGGGATTATTCCCAACCTCTCTGTGGTTCTGACTATGACTTCTAACTTTCTTGCCAAATTTGTCACCTTGAAAATACAAGGATGCATACTTGTCCAGCAATGCCATCCTTTGGACAATGTGCACTCTGCTTCCCAGAGACAGCCAACTGACCTGGACTTTACAAAATTCTTCTCCCTCACGTAAAGACCTTCCTCCTCTCCAGATCCCCTGATTTTTCCCCCTCTGGATCTGAGGACAGGTAGTATATGCACATGGCCAACAAAAAGTAATAACAACAAAAAAAAAAAAACAAGCCCTTTGCCCATTTGCCTTTGTAAAATTACAAAGGCTCGGAAGTGTTAAAGGGGATGAATGATACCAGTGCCTGCCTGAGTCCCCAGAGGGAAGGAGGGGTCCCCTGAATGCCAGAGGCAACAGGGCTGAAGCTGCAGCATGGCACATAGCAGATTGGCCTGCCCTTGACTAATGGATAAACAAACTAGTGAGGCAGCATCATGTTTTCCCCGCAACTGAACTAGCCAGTGCATGGTGACAGAGGGATACTTTGCATGGATTTTGCACAGACTGGCACAGTTAATAGATGGAGGAAATAAACCTTCCTACTCCCTTCTAGGACATGGGGGAAGGGGGAGTTGCAAACCTGCCAGCCCAGCAAAAGGCTGTATTGACTGGGAACTTGGATGCTTTTAGAGCACATGGAATTTTGGGTCTAGAGATTTAAAGGAGAGCAGGGCAGAAACTAGGCCCTTATCCATCTCTTCATGTGCCTGGTCCATAGTTGGCTTGCACCTAGGCTGAGTCTCATGTGCTGGGCCTTGCTCCATGGACATGTGCTTGGGTGGAAGCCTATGGGACGATGAAGCTCCATGCCACATGGAGAGTCCCAGACTACGCCCCTGCTCTTGCTCTGAGTTCAGTGTGTTGATGCACAGGCCAGAAGACTCACTGGTTCAGGAGGTACGAACAGCCTTGGGCATGGGGCCCCATGCATGTTGCTCCTGCACCAGTGACTGCAGCAGTTGACAGCAACCCCGGGCCCCTGGAGTGGGAACAGCTGTGGCACGGCAATGCAGTGTTGGCCCCGCATGCACATACTCCAGGAGAAACAAACAAACAAACAAACAAACAAAAACAAAAGACAGGCTGCCTAGCAACCTTATATTCCAAAGGGCAAATAAGAATACAGGCGAAATTTCTAGGCTTGGTTTTAGATTTCAATCTTGGAAACAACTTTTTTTTTCTGTTTTGTGAGAGAGGAGCCCAGGTCCAGGGGTCCCCCTGCTCCCCCAAATTGTGTAACCTCTTAATAAAGACATTTTCCTTCCCCACCAACCTCTGTTTTATGTCTGTGTTCATGGACAGGCACCTGAACCCCACTTCTGTCCAGTAACATCTCCTTATGAAGGATCTTATCTCTGGGGAATTTTTCTCTGCTTTTATTTCTGCATTGATGAAACACCTGAAATTTCTTACCCACTTAAGGTCCTTCCAGTGTTTAGCACTTCTTCAACTGGATATCCCATACGGTTGTTTTCGCCTGCGAGCACCACCTGAGGCCCATTCACCAGGGACCACGGCTTTCTCTTACAACTCGTGATCTTTACTCAGAAGCACCTGGTTTACCTGTTCATGGTACACTACTAACTCTCATTTTTCTGGCTCCCAACTTTGGTTCCTCCTCTGTTTGCTGCCTTACCTTTATATACCAGTCACAATCTCTTATTATTGTCATCTCAACCTTGATTGAAATTCTTTCTATGGTTTCCTTATGTAAAATGTTACCGACTACCTTTGGTCAGTGTCTGGTTGCCAACCACTTATAGCTGATGTTTAAGTTAATTTCTGTCCCATATGCTGCAATATTCAGTGGCATTCTAGGGAGGCATGTACCATGTCAATATAATTAAGTAGTCCTTATTCAGCAAAATTCTCAGACACGGTAGTTGCTATAACAGTATTTATTCATATGCACTCATTTTATGGCAAGGTTGGGAAATAATATTATTTATACTAGTTTCATAAGTGCTCATTTCACCCAGTAAATCCTTATGGCATTATTTGATTTTTATTGGTTTTTAGATGCCAGAATACAATTATAAACTCTGGTGCTAATGTTGAAAGTCATTCCTAATCTTACCTGGAAGTCAAGAGTCACTGAGCATTTCAATTTCACTACAGAAGTAAAAGCTCAAAAAGAGATTGCAGGTAAGGAGATATCTCACACACACACACACACACACACACACACACACACACAGTACCCTCACAAGAATAATATAGTTATTAAGTTATTGTTGGATTCTCTAGTGATTGAAGGACAGCAGAATCTTAAAATGGGAAATTTTGCTAAGATATTAATGAAATATGTTTGATTTGTGAAATGAAGGAAAATATCCTTTTCAAAGAAAATGTAATGTAAATGGGAAAACGAATTAAAAAAAGAAAAAACTTGAGCTACTCAATATATTACAAATTAAATTGAATTAAGTGCATTCATGCACATTTAGTAATAGAGAAAATTAACCTATTTTCCTATGATATTTATCTTACAGTTTGAAATGTCTGTCATTTTTAAGCATTTAAATATTATAATCAAATTAAATAGAGATTGTCAGTGATTACAGTCAGCCAGAACTCAGTATGTAGTAGAATAAATTTAAGGATTATTAACCTCTATCCCATAATTTTATTTCTTAAACTTTCCAAGTAATTCCCATACATTGAATAGAAATCAACACATTTGATTATGTATTGTTGCCTTGAGTTTTTTCTGCTTTTTTTGTGGTGCGCTCCCACCCACAAGGAAAGCAGTGAATGTACTGTGCGGATTTGCAAAGTCCCCAGAGGTTGTCCTGAATTATAATTGCTTGCCCATCCATAAAATGGTAAAATGATTCTTCTGGTAGTATAAAAACTAGAGTGGCATATTCAATTTTACACACAAGATTTTAATCATTTCATAATGTGCCTCACTTGTCTTCAAGGGTAATTTTGTTTTCCTCTCCAGAAGGGATGGCTTCATGGAAAAAGCCTCAGGCACGAAAATCACTTTGTAGTACTTTGGACTGCTTTCCAGATCCGCTGGGACTCTTCTTGTGACATAGCGACTCCAGCATTTCATATTTTGATATTTACTCTAAGGTAAAAGGTAATTTTCAAAGCTAAATAAACAATTATATTGTTAACAGTGAAACAGCTTCAGATGTTAGGCCTCAGTTCTTAATTCTGGCTAAGAAAGAATTAAGAGCTAAGACTCAAATACAAGCAAAAGTTTACTTAGAATGTCACAGAGGTAGAAGTGAGCCAGCGGGGCTCCGTGGACTGGGGAAGTAAGTTACAGAGACAAAAGAATTGTCCTTGAGGCTTGAGAGAAAGAATGGCAAAGAAAACAGGCCCAGGGGAAGGAGAGGGAGAAAGGTGAAACCATGCTGGGTCCTTCACCTTAAGGATGTCTTAGGGGAGGATCTTAATAGAATAGTCATGAGCTCTCCAGGTGTGTCTCCTTAGGGTCATAATCTGCCATAACTGGTCAACGCCAGGGCAGGGGATCATTAGTCATGGCAGCTGGTCCTGATGACAGCCATGGCCTTGTTTCATTAGTTCTGTTTTTGTTTTTGTTTTTTGTTTTTTTCCTCATCTGTGTCTAGAGCTGAAACACAACTGAAGCCTAAAAGTTGTCCCTACTTTGACCGTTCCTCTGTCTCTGTGGTTAACTGACCCGATTCTTTTTTTTTTTCCCTAAGATTATTTGATGTAGGCCAGAAACACACTGTACTGAGGCCTTAATGTTTAAGGGACTGGCCATGGGAAGGAGTCATAGAGGCTATTCTCTGGCTCCCTTAACCTCCTCTAAATGGGTCTATCGCATGACTAAGGACAAGCCAGGGGCGGAAAGGTCAGGGAAGGATCCAACCACATTGACCAACGATATGAAAAGTCAGGGGCTTAAACCACATGACCAGCCATATGCTAAGGGAGGAGAGATCACCTCGGAGGCAAGGTCTGCCTCAGCAATACTTGGGTTCTCCACTTTGTTCATTGCTAGGCACCTGGGGCTTTCTGTCCTGGTGAACTCCTGTGCCTAGCCTTTCCTTCCTACTCTAAGCATGCCTGTCTAACTGCCTGCTCCGATATCATTAATTTGTCAACATTCAGGAGAAAACAAAAACATCTGTATATACTTCATGTCCTTTTAAAACTGTAAGATGGGGGAACAAAGAAAGAAGATGTAATATTAATCAAACCTAGTTTATAAAACTGATAACACATAAAAGGCTTTTCTGAAGCTTGGAAATATTTATACTGTTACTTTTCACTTTTCACATATGTCATTAAATACACAAATTGTCTATTTTATATTTAACAAGAGTTTTTTACATTTAAAATTTGAAGAATTATACCTTGCCAAAATTTATGCAACAGTCATTGCTGAGGTGGCAAGAAATGGAATACAGTTTAATTCAAATAAGTCAATGCAGTGAACTACTAGGTTTATTTCCTATGAAATGCAAGACTTGTTATAGGTGATTGGACTTTTAGTATTTTACATGAAATAGCTAGGTAAATAAGTCCGAAATGTAAAGAGAGAATGCATTTTTAAGCTTTATCTAAGTGCTTTTCTCATATCTGTGGCAAATTGAGCAAGTGAGAAAAATACAAAAACAATTATTGTTTACAAACATAATTTATGGTACTGTGCTGGCTACTCTGGGGTCTACCAAGAAGCAAGGGATTGGTTCCTTATTAAGAAGTTAATGACGTTGATAGAAAAAAATATATGAGCAAATTTTAATTATTGTACAATTCATGGAGATTTTTGTCCTATGAAACATACAAATGGAAGTCCCATAGAAAAAGGATGCATTTTAAAGACTGGTCAGAACCCAAGCTCCATCCATCACTCTCTCCACCCCAACCAGTTCAGATTAATAAAGTTTCAGCTTGAATTATGTCCCCTTAATAGATCTTCTTGACTACAAATTGTCCACAATATTTTTTTTACTTCTGAATCCCTAAATCACTTAGTTATCAAATTGTATATATGTGTGTAACATATAGAGTTACATATAGTATTTCTATCATTATTCATGTTTTTATGGATGCATTTGGTTTTAATTGAATTGCAATATGCTCACAGTAAAGACCTTTAGTACTACCCTCATATTTGTCCATCACTCATCATTACTTATATGTAGTAGGCACTCAGTCAATGTTTGTTGATTAAACACAGCATATTTGGAGTGTAATAGATGAAGTTTCTGGTATGTGCCCTTTTTAGAAACACTTTAGCAGTCTTATGTACCACATGAATTCTCAGACATGGATAATTAGATGTAATCTTTGGGCAAAGAATTCCTAGGCATTCGAATAACTTTTGGCATGTAAGGAGACAACTCATGAAAGTCTGTCTATTGAGAATATGAGCTAATCAGCACAGAAAGGCTGATCATCAGTAATGACCTGATGAATCATAATGAAGAACTGAAGATTGCCCACACTGAGCCAAAGTTAAATACCTACATAAAGGGAGTAGTTGGGAGAAACAAGAAGAAAACAGATATGAAGGATCAGGGAACACCCAGGAAATGCTCTGTCTCAGGTACTGAAAGCTTTTGGAGAGAACAGCTGCTGTTTGCAAAAATTAACCTGTGTTTCCTTTCCTACCTGAGGAAGTGAAAGATAGATCAGACTATGTTATGTTAATTTGAAGGGAAAAAAATCCCTTCAAGGGATTTTGATGAGTGGATCTGGAATATTTGAGAATCATTATGTGAGAATCATTGCTGAAATATATAAAAATTAATGTAATTCCCTATACCTCATTGCTTAATTCACTACAGCAGCTAAATAAAGTAGGGCAGCTTCTTTTCTTACTGGGAAAAAAAAAATATATATATATATATATATAAATGTAAAATAGACATAGTAAAACCTCTGTTTATCTATTTTAGATTGATAAATGTCACTTTGAATTAAATTTATATATACCAAATTAAATTGTAGAAATATTTCAATAAATAAAATTACATTAAATGCAGAGTCACACACCTTGCTAAGTTATTGTCACTGGTAATGTTCTACTTTTAGCTGAACAACAAAATCATCACATATGCTTCAGATAGCTTATGAAGTACAGTTTGAACTCTGACTATTCCAAATGAAAAGCATAAGATTCATTAGCATTCCGTGTGGGTTTTCTTTTTTTTGTAAAGAATATATTTATTTTATTTTTCTCAACAGTTTTCTCACAACTGCTGCATCAATCTGTGGACCAGTTTGACACCAAACCAAGATATTACTGATTCAGTAGCATTTAGATGACAAATATGTTCTTTGATAAAAGTCATAAGATGAATTACTTATTAAAAAAAGTTAAGATGCTGTTAACACAATTCCAGAAGAAGTATCTGAATATGTTGAATTAGTTTAAGTTGAAAATGCCATTTCCAACATTTATGTTCAAGGTAATGTTCAGTTTATTAAACTCACCACTGGCAATAATGTGTCAAGAAGACTCATTTAAAGTGATAAAATTTTCAATTTAATTCTGCAAATATTTATTGGGCAATTACAATGTGCTACATTAGACTCAGTTAAGAAGACAAGATGAAAAATACAATGTTTCTGTTCTATATTCTATAAAAAAATAGAGCAAGTAGAGAAGTTTGTAGTTGTTATCTTTAGAATTAGGTACAGACATTTTTCCTGAACTGCTATTATAATTTTCAAGGTATCAGCCACATTTGTCAGAGCTGTGATTATCTATTCATTCTTCCAAAAAGTAAATTATAGGAACTGGTTCAATAAGCTAATTCTGTTGTGGTTGTTATTAAAGGGTCAAATTCAGGAGAAAGTTGTGATAAAAAAGAAAAGCCAACTCTAAAAAACAGGAATTCTTACTTGAATTTCTATATGCCCCATAGCATATTTTTCCTTTTTGTAAAGTATTTGTTTGAGAAATGAAAAACCATTGTCTTAGCAATATGGAGAGAATGTTAATAAAGATGGCTATTTAAGAGTTATAAGAGACTGTCAGTTTATCAGGTAAAAGTTTTTTGAGAGAGAAAAAGTGGGTTGGGGCCATTTTCAATGAAAAAGGAAAAAAATAATATAACAGTAGCAGAAATCCTGTACCAAACAAGGACAACTTTTGTTTTTCTGTTCTAAAAAAAAAAAAAAAAAATGTATGAGGTGAAGATGTTGAAATTCTTTAATTTTTAAAACCATTTATTTCCACTATTGAGTATTAAACAAGTTGGCATTTAGCATGGTGGAGTGAAATATGTTATCATGGCCTGTATGTGTTGGGTATGATTCTGGGGATGTCTTTGTTTGGCTAAAATGCCCAGAGAAATCAAAACAATACATGAAACTAACCAAATTCTTACAAAAAGTGAACACTGCTTATAACTTTGCTGGAGTTTCTATGCTACATTTATTTTTCATATAACCCTGATCTTTTTTCTAATATAAAAGATTGTCTTCAAAGAATATTATATAAAAAATTCGAAGAGACTTGGCGATATATCATTTTATTTAAAAATGTCATAGTGAATATCAACAAAGAGATTTGAAAGTTGATATAGAGAGCAGAACAGTCAGTATAGCCAAGACAGTACTGAGGGGGAAGAACAAAGTGGAGGACAGACACTCCTTCACTTCAAATCTTACTATAAAGTTATAGCAATCAAAACAATGCAATTTGGTAAAAAAAAAAAATATATATATATATAGATCAATGCAGTAGGATTGAGACCCCGAAACAGATCCACACAGCTGATCTTGGTTAAAGGAGAAAAGACGATGCAGGGAAGCACAAACAGCCTTTTCAAAAATGGTGCTGGAATGGCTAGAAACAAACAATGCAAACAAATAGTAAATCTAGACGCAGACTTTACATCCTTCACAGAAAATAATTCAAAATCATTCAAAATAATTGTGGCCCTAAATGTAAAGTTTTCTTTGTCTATTGAAGTGGAAAAGATGGTTCCTTTAGCTGATGTCAAAATCAAAGGTAAATATTATATTTTATGGCAAAAGATCAATTAAGTTACACTGAGTAAAATTTACTTCGATATTATCGTTCTAAAGCAAACAAAGTTAAATAAAGTTTAGATTCAAAAGTGTATATTTAGAATATTCATTATGATCAAATATTGTTCATTGTACCAAAGCAAGGCTGGTTCAGTTAGGAAATATATTAATATATGTCTTTAGATACATTAAAGTATTTAAAAGTGGAAGAATATACCACAAGATGCTACCAAGTCACATAAAACAATTGATAATTATTTATAATTTCAAGTAATTAAATCACAATGAAAAAAAACAAAAAAGAGAAATGCTTATTAATTTGGCTATTATTTAACTAAATTCTAGATACATGATGAGGTTTAGCAAAACAGAACTATTCAGATACTTTTAATAAATCCCGAAGAGAGTGGCCCCACATGAATGGACTTCTTATAGGATGTCAGGTAATTAATATGTCTTTGGCCTCAGTTTTGTGTCCTAGTAGCCAATTTTGAGAAACAAGAAAATGACGTGTTATAAAATACAAGCCTTCCACTACATAATTGTACCAGTCATCAGAAATATTTTTGAAATTTCACTTATAATAACAAAAAATATAAAATAGTACAGAAAATAGAATCAGCCTGTACACAAAAAGTTATAAAATTATTAAACTACGGATCCTTGAATTATATGAACATGCACAAACTTTTTCTAGAATTGAAGACAATATAAAAATATAAACCATTTTATATAAATATAAAAATTTACTGAAACTGAAATTATAATTTCCATATGGTTTCTTGTTATTTGTAAAAATAATTCACAAGTTCAAATAAAGTATCCATTTCTAAGACTTTTCTACTAATTTTTAAAATAAAACACAATATATTTAGAATGAAAATAATGCTAGTACATTGAAACAATTTGCCATTATAAAATCAACAATATACCCTTAAATACATATAAATAATTGAGCTTATCATTAATTTATTTTTAGTTTCATCAATTATGACTAACTGAATTAACTGTGACTTTCTACTTACATTTCAGTGTTTAATGGAACCAGTTGTATATATTCTTATTTTTAAAAATATTTTTACTTATAAAACTGTAAAAATTTCTTATAAAATTATAAATTATTAGGAACAATTAAAATAATGTATGTAACTTCAGTGAAAGCCCAATTTAGCAAGGCAGAAAATTTAAAAGCTAAAAGAATATTTATTTAATTGGTAATTAAATAAAGAATAAATAAGTAAATATATTAATTAATTAATACTTATCATTAATTGGCATTTCTGTATGGAAGACCTAACCAAAATTAATTGATAAATATACTCCAAAAGAAGTTATTATGATACAATATGCACAAAGGGTTGCTATCCCAGTACAAATAGACCCTTACACAGAAAATATTAGAAAAAAAGGTATGCAAAATCTTAAATAGGCAATTAATAGAACCAAATGAATCTGTAAAAAACTAAAAGGTAAACATTGCCTCATTTATATTATGAAAACAGGTATTGTACATTGTTTTAAAATGATTTTATTTCAACCATACTTTATCTTACACAAATTATTATAATAAAGGAAAGCTTACAGATGATATTCTTTCTCTAAATATATCTGTATAATCTGGATACCAGTAGGAATAATTATGAAATGATCAGACATTTCAGTAGATTGAATATAAGAAAGTTTACGAATAACTAGAGTTGTCTCTAAAAAAGTTCAGTGCTAACATGTGTGTGTGTTATACACACGTTTTATGTGTATAACATATGTATACACATATATATACCCTCAGATGTGTTTTTTGCATAGTAAATTATAATAAATTTAGTGCTACTAAAATTCACAATAAACAGTTCTAAACAAATAGTTCAAAACACCTCTTTTAAGATGAATTTGAAAATTAGCTCTGCCATCTTCTCTATTTGGGTCTTCTTTATCAATTAACCTTTCCTTGATCTAAACTCTGATTTTTAACTTGGCTTTCTTTTGAAGCATCAGGCACGTGAAACTTGTACTTGTAACATTAATACAGTGACCCACCCACCGTAAGTATACCATCAATGCCAGTTTTGCTTCCCCATTGTCCATTGATTCATTTTATATATTTTTCATAAATTGGAGATACAATATAACTATAAAAATTAGAACTCTAAATAACAACAAGAGTGAACAAAAGCAAAACCTATATTCAAATGAAAAATAAAAGGCAAAGTTTTTGCCCATTACCAAATGCAACTGTATTTATTGTATTCCAAAAGTTGATTTCATGACTAATGTTTATTGTTTGACTCATATGGGTAAAAAGGCAGTATTGTGGAATTATGCCGGCTAATAAAGCTATATACATAAGGGACATAAAGTTACCTATAGATTTAGTCATTATGAAAATGTAGAAAATGTCTCCCTCTCCATGTTTCAGTTATTGCTGTGTATTGAAACAGAATTAATGGCAATAATTGCTCCCAATTGTTAAATACTTACATATTAGTTTCACACCTTATATAACACTTTTCATGCATTATTGTATTTAATCTTAAAAAGTCCTTTGAATTAAGTATCATTACCCTCATTTTAAAGATGAGAGAACTGAAGCTTAACAAGCATCAGTTGCCCTAGATCTCACAGATATTAACTGATTGAGTCAGAATTCAAACCAAAGCAATCTGACCCAGAGCCTGAGCTCCTAACAACTGTGCTAATTTGTTGCTGAATTGATATCAACATGCTAATAGTAAATTTGAAGTTGTTATTAAAGCCCATTACTAATTTTACATGCTCAACTGATTTTAATAGTTTGCATATAGGATAAGGAAAATGTAGGGGAGGTGAAGAAAAAGATGTGCAACACTGGAAGTAATTCTAGGCCCATTGGAAAGACTAAGATAGTTCATAATATACAACCATAAAAGGTGGTTGTGCAAAGTATAAGTAAGGGGTGATTTTTCTTCTTGTTCTGTGTTTTATTGAGATGTAACGGACATACAACATTATGCAAGTTTAAGCTGTACACTATGATGATACAATACATTTAAATGCTGCAATGTGATTATCACCACAGCATTAGCTAATACCGCTATCACTTCACATAATTAGTATTTCTCTTTTGTGTTAAAAATAGATTAAGAAAGACCTGCTCTCTTAGCAACTTTGCTATTTATGATATTGTTGACTATAATCCGTAAGTTGTACATGGTTCTCTAAAGCTCATTTTTCTACTAGCTGCAGGTTTGTACTCACACAACAGCTCCCTGGTCCCTCCTTTCCCAGCCTCTTGTAACCACCATTCTACTTTCTGATTTCAACAGTACAGCTGCTTGTTTAGATTCCATATGTAAGTGCTATTATGCAATATTTGTCTTTTTCTGTCTTATCTTCTTTAGAATAATGTCCTCAAGATCTCTGTTGTTTCAAATGGCAGGGTTTTCCTTCATTTTCATGGATGAATAATATTCCCTTATTTATATATAGCCATGCGATGCTGAAGGACAATAATACATTCTGAGAAACTTGTCACTAGGCGATTTTTGTCCCCATGAGAGTGTTGTAGAAGTGCACTTGCAGAAAATGAGAGGGAATAGTTTATGTTGATGTAAGAAAGTCCAGACTGTAGAAAATTTTTATAAGATTTTATTTGAGTCGAACTGATGGCATTGCTGGGAAGAAAGATCTCAGATACTTAGGGGAATGGCAATTTGTGTTTTATTTCATGCATTAAGGAGGGGATATAAGAAAGATTATGCAAAAGTGGAAGAAGGCAAGGATGAAATAGTATGACAGTTTAGTAAACAAGATTATGGGCTCAAGGTTGGTTACAACTGCAAGGGGTCTACAAAAGAAGATTACTTCTGGCATGTCAAAGTGTCTTAACCTAGATGCACAAGACAATGGACAGGACTTGCTTAAGGCACACGTAAATATTTTATTAAAACAAATTATATGCTTGAGGTGGGAGTATGCACCATTACCTTCCCAGTTAGGAATTTATTATGAGATTAGCCTGTGAGGTTGCTTTTTGTCACTGGCCAGGTCAGTTTTATTACAGAAACTGCCTTTTTTTCATTGTTGTGCACACCTACTACACCTTGTCTATTGCTCCGTAAGAAAAAGAAAATAATTGTCCCTCTACCTTTCTGGGTTCTAAGATGAAATATCCCTGGTATAAAAGGCAGATTAACAGGAAAAAAAAAACATGTTTAAAAACTGACAAACTCCTCCAAATTGACTGAAGCTATTACCTTAAATAACATCTTCAGCTGAAGACAAAATAAGATATAGTGGGTCAGGAGTCAGGTATGAAACATTACCAGGGAAAACATGGTAAGCACAAGTAAGATTGTAATCAAAATTCAGTCATTTTCATCTGTATTGACGGCAGTGTTTAGATATAAGGTCATTCTCTTCTTCCTGGTACAACAAGGGAGACTTAGTTACAAATGGAGATTTCCCTTGCAAATGTGAACCTTTACAAAGGGTTACTTCTGGTTTTTAGAGTTTCTACTATATCTGCTGTTTCTTAAAATTAACCATGTTAAAATAATCATTGTGTCAAAGAGCTGTATTCTGGAGTGACAAATCCCACTTCCTGAAAGCTCATGGGTAATAAACCAGTACAATATGTTACTGTACTGAATACAGTGAGCAGTTAAACCACAATGGTATTTGTGTAATGCATTGTGTTATAAGGTTATGAAACCACAGAAGCAGCTCAAAATGGTGCTACATTATTTAAAGAGATATTGAGTTGATTTCAGAGACAACAAATCAAGACTGAAAATCTTGCAGCTGGGGCAGAAGTAGAGGAGAAAACTTTGGCCTTCAGCTGTACTCACTTCTAGAGGTGTGCTCCCCACTCCCCCATGGACCAGGACATAACTGGAACCAGAAAATCAACAGACACTTTCAGAACCCAAGGGTCTCTTGTCTTGGATGATCTGGTATTGACCAAGTTCCAAGGTCTTCCAGTTAAAACTTGCCCCTCTGGTGTAATATTGGAAAATTGTAATGGTGGGAAAGTGTAGCCCACAGTATTTTTTTGAAATTGTTTCTGTAACTGCTGACACTGACTGATATGTATCTTGTAGATGAACAGCATGTTTACAGGGCCCAGAGACATATGTATGGATGCTCAGCCTCACTAGCCATCAGAGAGATGCAAATTAAAACCATAAGATATCACTTCACACTGGTCAGAATGGCCATCATAAACAAATCAACAAACTACAAATGCTGGAGAGGTTGTAGAGAAAACGGAACCCTTGTGCACTGTTCATGGGACTGCAGATTAGTGCAGCCACTGTGGAAAACAGTGTGGAATTTCCTCAGAAAACTAAAAATGGAACTGCCTTTTGACACAGCAATTCCACTGCTGGGATTATACCCTAAAAACCCCAAAACATCAATTCAAAAGAACTGATGTTCATAGCAGCACAATTTACAATGGCCAAGTGCTGGAAGCAATGTAAGTGCTCATCAATAAATGAGTAGATCAAAAAACTGTGGTACATTTATACAATAGAATATTACGCAGCAAAAAGAAAGAAGGAGCTCCTATCCTTTGTGACAGCATGGATGGAACTGGAGAGCATTATGCTAAGTGAAATAAACCAGATGGGGAAAGACAAATACCATATGATCTCACCTATAAGTGGAACCTAATCAACAAAACAAACAAGCAAGCAAAATAGAACCAGAGACATGGAAATAAAGAACAAACTGACAGTAACCAGAGGGGAGGGGAGTGGGGGATAACTGGGGAAAGAAGGGGAAGAGTCATCAAGGAACATGTATAAAAGACCCATGGACAAAGCCAAAGGGGGGTAGGATTGAGTGTGGGAGGTGGTGGTGGGTGGGGTGGGGGAAAGTGGTGGTGGGAATATGGAGACAACTATACTAGAACAACAATAAAAAAAGTTCTCATCACAAGAAAAAAAATTTTAAAAAAATCTTAGGAACAAATTTCAAAAGATACGAACTCTGACCAAAGATACAGACTCTGACCTTCAAGCATCAGAGTTCTGGAAGATTCGCTGACCTCCAACTGTGGAGCCAGGATGATGTCATGTGTGGATGATGTTAATCCAGGATGACTAAACCAGAGCGATGCACAGGGGACAATCTCTTGCTTCATCAGAATGGACTCTACTCATCTGCATGTAATGAACTTTTCAGTCCCCTCCTTGATCTCTTTGCTCTATTCCCCTCTCCCTCCTTATAAAAACCTCTGCCTCCATTGAGATGTGGAGATGGACTTGGAGATGCGAGTCCCCCATCTTCCCAGGAGATGGGCTTTGTGGCATAAGTCCCTCATCTTCCAGGTGGCCAGCACCTAAAAATAAACCACTTTCCTTTACATCAGCACCTGCCCCTGCAGTATTAGCTTTTGTAGCAGCAGGCAGCTGGACCTGCATTCAGGCACACTAACGCTTTCTCATTCCTTGTTCCAAGTTTAGGAAGTCCCCTAGGCCTGAAGCAATTCCTGTGTATTTTTAAGTGTAAGTTCTATTCAGTATTTTTTTCCCTCTTGCTTCAGTGCATGCTTAGTTATTGCCACAAAAACTATGAGAAGTAATCCCATAAACTGTTTCAGTAAGATGTTAATTTCATGCAGAGCAAAAGAAATGGCTTTCAGTGACTCATATTTTATTTTTTTAAAAAAGGGTGACAACAATGGCACAAATCATCAATATCCTTCCTACCACTGCCTGGCTGTAACTTTTGCCATTCTTTGCAACAAAGGGCCAATAACATTTTATTTCTTAATTAAAGACGTTCAAATATTTTATGAAGCACTTAACATAACCATTGTATTGAAGAATAACATTAATATTATAACAACTGCAATTATTCTCAAAACTAATTCAAAAGTCTATCAGAACCAAGTAAAAAATGTAATAGCATGTTTAATAGGAGTAAAGGGATTTAGAGTGATGTGGTCTGCAGTGAGGCACTTGACAACTGAAGTTTAAATCAAATGGATTGTACAAATGTGAAGTCTACCCAGCAGAGCATTGCAATAATAAAGTTATATATTAGTCCTTCAAGTTATGAGTAGAGGTCTAAACTAATTTTCTTCTGTGTTGTCTTGGTTGATCGATAGGGTTTGGTGTAAATTGCTCTAGCTAGATTATGAGAATGCTATTATTCTTTAACCTATTATTGTTATGTGTCAACCAAAAATGAGCCATCTTAACACAATATTTTGTTCATATCAAATTGAGATGAAATAATGTTCTATACTTATTGAAAATGAGATTAAACTTAAAATTTCATTTCAATAAGTCAGGCTTTCAAAAATGCTTAAGTCTAATTTTAGCCATTATGCCAAATTCAGTTATCACTGGAACAGAAGCAAGTGTCAGCAAAAAATTCCTTGAAAAGAAACTTTATTCAAGTGAGCATTTGCAAATGGGGAGATACAGCCTGTGATGGAAAATGAAAGCACCCCATCCAGGTGAAGGGAAGGCCATCTTTTATAAAGTTCCTGTCCAAGTTCTTAAATTGGTCCATTTTAGACAAATGAGGTTTCCAAAGTGTACAGTTCTGATTGGTCAGTTTGGATACAAATTAGGAGGTAATTTGTACAGTTCTGATTGAACAGGGCAGGTCTCAGTCCATTGGTCAAAAGACAAAACTCACAATTTTCATACAGTGCTTTACTTTACTCAGTGTAAAAGGCAGGAGTATATAGTACAGGAGGCTGAAAGTCTGCAGCTTTTCCTGAAATCAGAGTTCAGGAAAGGTCTCTGACTGAACAACTGCTAAATTCTGGTTGTAAATTTGGTCCTAGTAAACCGTGAGAAATCTATTCTAACAGATTTCTTTATTCTCAGGGTTCACAAAAAGGAGATTAAAATGTTTATAAAAATCATCATTTTTTCTTGTCTTCTTTTTCTTCTTTCCTACCTCTCCTTCATTCTTTTATAATTGGAAGACTTAAACATGTGTTTTATCACATTAACTAAATATTTTACTTTAATATCTTGCTTTGTACCTTTCTTCTACTTTAGTATATAAAAATATCTGGAAGAAAAAGGCCTTATCTTTTTAGTTCACTGGTATTTTGTTTGTTTTTAGAACAGTATCTGAAACAACATATGTTTGTTAACTAAAGTATGAATAAACAAAATAATAGATTATATAAGGTAGAAATAGTTGATGATTCTCTTAAGAAAATTATCAAGGATAATTGTACCCAAAATATAAGAAGAGATACAAACAAGAAAATATATAACACATATCAATGTTAGTAATAAGATCATGTACTTACTATATTGAGTTCATGTTAAGTCTATGAAATTTATAATATTTAAAAAATAAAATTAGTTACAAAAATCCATTATTAGGGGTGTTGTAAAGTCACATGGCATAATGAAATTTTGTTTGAGTTTAACCATGTATTTATTATCTTCTGAGATATAGTGGAAAAAGTTGTCTGTAAAGATATGGAATAATGGCTAAATTATTCCTCTTCTTTTGAAGATTTTGTATGTGTCAGGAAATGTTTTATACGTTAGTCTTACAATGACAATAAGCATCTTAATTCCATTCTCATGGAATTTGTGGTCTCATTAGGTCGATAATGAAGCACACAAAATCATACTGTGTACCATAAGGGAGGAACCCAATGCTCTCTGCTTGCAGGATATGAGTATCTAAACTGTTGCAGGTGCCTAAACTAGGAGATGGAGGTGTTTTAATAATTTTGCAAGAAAATCTCCCGTGGAAGTACACCAAGTAGAGACTATTTCATGTAACAAGAAACCCAAGCAATATAAATTCTTGAAGTAGTATGTTTTGATACAAACAGTTAAAATATTAATAATTTAAAATAGCTAAAGAATTATTTTGAAAAAGAACAAAGAATACAAAACTTTATATATGTATATGTATAATATTCTCATTGTAAATGACCAGAAACTCTTAGCTGTATTCATCTTTGAGAGTGGGTGAAATCAGAGTGATGGTTGTCAAGGGGCAATAGATCTATTTGTGAAATACATGCTTCCAATTATTTACCTGAGTAACTTAAAAATTAACATTACATCCTGCTTTCTCCTAGTTATAATATATTCTCTTACAATCATTTAGGCATTATGTCAATATGTCCCAAGATATATTATAATTTGGAGTGGAATTAATTTAACAGGTTATCATATTCAAATATATAGTTTATTTTTCACTTTAAAGTTTTGTTTCAATTTTCCTAATATTGTAACTTTCTTCCAACATATTTTATTTATTAAAACATAAATTTCCTTAAGTTTATATTTCATGCCCTTACTGAAAAGTTTCTTACATTTTCTTTCTAGTAATTTATCATTGGCTCCTTTTGGGTGTCTGTAATAGAAAATCATAATATATTTTAAAAATAGTTTTATATTTTATTAATTCTTAAAAAGTAAACTCAGAGTCCTGTGCACTATTACTCTTTCTTCCTAGTCAGTTTGATAAGAGAAGTAAATTGAAATTACAAAATGTCTGTAGTTGCAACCACTAGTCATAAATATTAAAAAGTTATATTAATAATAGCTATCACTTAGTTAGCTCTTTTATATAATATTTTCTGACTAAAATACCTAGAGCAACATCTAAGAGACATTTACATGAGAAAAATATTATTAATTAATGTTCTCTCTACTGCTCACATCAAGGTAATTTTTGTAATTTAAAAGCAATGCATACAACATAGACAATTTACCTTGAGAAATATTAAGAGAATATAAGGGCAAGGGGAAGTATAGTCTGTAATAATTATTCAATATAATTTTCAGGATTTCATTTTTTATACTTGTTAATTCTTGATGAATATAAAAGCCAACAACATTTTGATTAGGAGCGAAACAATGGGAAAAATATAATCCATTATATACTTACTCTATTTTTTTAAACATTTTTATTGTTGTTCAATTACAATTGCCTCCATTTTTCCACCATCTAGTTTATTAACCAAAATGTAAATCAGGCTTATATTTAAATTCCTGCTCATCACTTAACCATTTGCATGTCTATAAACCTAGTCATTATATTATTAGCCTAACTTTGTTATGAAAACTGACAGTAAGCAGGGGGGAGGAGGGAGGAGGATAAAAGGGGGAAAGAAGGGGAAGGATCATCAAGGAACTTGTATAAAGGACCCATGGACAAAGACAAGGGGGAGAGGTTGGACTGAAAGTGGGAGTTGGGAGTGGGTGAGGTGGGGTAGATTGGAGGGGGTAAAATGGGGACAACTGTAGTTGAACAACTATATAAAAAACCTCCCTTCATTATTAAATGAATACTTTTGTCTTTTCAGATGATAAAACATATTTTTGAAGATATTTGATAGTGTTGAAAGTAAAATTCATTAAGAGAAGTGCAAAAAAAGAAAGTTAATGAAAATAATTTTACCTATATTACAGGGTTTTATACAAATTTGAAAAGAAATTTATAAGTGAAAAGATATACATTTATTTTTTGCTATAATTAAGATGATTGCTATACCAATTCTAATATTTATGGAGGCAAACCAATGTTTGAGCTCTTAAACAATTTAATTTAAACCAAGTCATACATTATTTTGAATCCAATTGAAATTAATTATGGGAGAGGAAAAAAATAAATTATATGTAAAACCTCAACATTAACTTCATAATAAAATAAGTAGATACTCAATACTTATTATTGAATAAATATGGAAATGAATGGTAATTTTATAAAATAGATAAATATATTATATGAATATATGAATATATGAATATATAAACTATGCATATCATATAAATATGATATAACCATATAAAAGGTATATCATGTTAAAAGGTAATCATCAAAATTTATATTAGTTATATTTGCCTTGGAAGTAGCCTTTGAGCAATAAATAAATATTTTCCTTTTGCATTTTCTGGAGTAAAAGACAGATGCTTAGAACCCACTTACAGTTCTCAAGAGCAGAGGAACTGAAGGTTCAGGAAAGAAAGATGGTTGAGCAATTAAATATTTGAATCTCAAAAATCTCTAGTATTCAATGAATCCATGTGAGTATTCAGAAATCAAAGCACATTACTTTGGAAAGATACTTTCTTTAAGATTGAGAAATATTTTAAAAGGTAATAGTTATGCATGAAAAATTAAGTTTCACTTTTAGAAAAATTCAACTAGATGAGAAATATCATAGATATATAAAGTTCTAGAATTACAAGAAAACATATTTTAGTTAGTATAATAAATACACTTAAAATTATTGTGACGTTGTCTTTGTTAGCATTTTGTGCTTGAAGACCAATTGCTTTAAAGTGTCAGAATATATTGGTGTTCTTTGAATGGTCACACATTCACTGAAAAATTTACTTTTATTAACTTTAACTTACAAAGTGAGTATATCTAGGCTCAAGTGACTTAAAAAATGAACTTGAATCAAAGACAACAAAACATTGATGTTGATTACCAGTTGCAAAAAAAGGAAAACACATTTATAATTTATAAAGCTTAACTCGAAAGCTTTAATGGAAGATTAAACATTTATGCATTCTAGGACTAGAGAAGCAAACAGAGTGGGCCTTGTTAACTTAAAAATAAAAAGCCAAAATGAGAAGCGACACCATTTATTTGGTACCAAAATGAACTGCAATTCTTGAAGCACAGATTCAGGCAGAAAATCAAATAATGTCCTGATTACAGAGCAAGGACAAGGGTTTTTATGCAAAAAGGAAATGAATAGAAGAAAGAGATTCCTACTGGTGTTAAGGTGAGGTACTCTTAGCTGTACATAGCTGGTATTGATTCTATCTTCAGAGAGTCCATAATCATCAGTCCTTGTGCTCAGGATGTCTATTTTCCTGTTAGCTTTGCAAACAAATGTAAAACAATGTTGGTTTAGTCCAATCTAAAGGTATTTTGCTCAGTCAAAACATTCCAAAGTTCAAGGAGCAAAAATGCACAAAGCAGCTCCCCTGGTATGGTACCTTGGACTCCATTTTGAAATGGATCCACTTTTATCAACTTCTACAGCTTCTATTTAGTTCAAACATATATGAAAACGAAATGGATGAGAACAAGACATTATTTTTAATATAACAAATAATGCCCTGCATTTCCTTTGTGTGACTTATACATAACTATAAATGGAAAATACAATTGAAATATTTAAATATAAAATATAGACCTAAATGTGGATTTGTTAAATGTTATTTGGTATAATTGAATGCCTGTGAAATATTACCTGTAAGTAGTTTACATTATTTATCTAAAGTGAGTTACATATGTTCTTGAAGCATTGGTATTTCTGCACACAGGGAAGGACAAAGTGGGTTTACGGTTGTGAGTATGTGAAACAGTTTATTCTTACATTATTATTTATTAATTATTGTATTATTTCTCATACAAACAACAAGCCTCCTTTTGCTTGGCTCCATACATAATATGCACAAATGTTATTATGCACATTAATTTCCTTCTAATTTAAAACATCATTTTAACCTGGCATTTTTAGCCTGCCCTTCCCTTCCTTGCATCTCCAAAGGGACGAAAGGGATTCCACACTGCAGAATAGTGCGGAAAGGATCCAACCAATAAGCGTTTATTTCCCACATGTGGAGCAATCACCCAAACTGCTTCCTTTGGAGATTGCTGCCTAGAATTTCTACTCTGCTGTGGACTCGACTGTGTCCCTCCACAATTTATGTGTTCTAGCCCTAACAGCCAACATACCTGTATATGAAGATGGGCCTACAGAAAGGTAAATAAGGTTACATGAGCTCACAGGGCAGGGCCCAGACCCATGGGATTATTGTCCTTATAATAAAAGACACCGGAGACCTTATGGTCCCTCTCTGTCCGTGGTCACAAAGAAGTCATGGAGCACATGATGAGATGGTGACTGTCTGCAAGCTAAGAAGCAAGCTCTCAGGTAAGAATTGCCCGGCACCTTTATCATGGACTTTCCAGACTTTAAAATTGTAAGAAAATCAATTTAGGTCCCTTAAGCCAAAAAATATTAAACATAATAAAAACTTTCAGTTTAGTAGGATATCTTATACTATAGAAAAAATATTCAGTGTATTCTTTTGAACAAACAAAATATATCTGGTAAGTAAACATGTTTATTTGTGGTCAATTATTAACCAACCTTAATTTGTTGGATATGAAACTGATTTTGAGTCTAGGGTCAAAATGTAGACATGAGAATAATAAATAAATTCACACATTTAGTGTCCAGAGGCCTTTTACCTTTGGTATTTTAACTGTAGAATGGATATATAATATGTCAGACGATTATAGAATGAAGGTAAAAAGATAGCAATGTGTGATGAGCTGAAAGTAGTAGAGTATAAATGCTTTTAATGTATCATAAAAAAAACAAATAGCTTGTTCAGCTTGCTAGTTTGTTTATTGATGGATTTGTCCACATCACAGGTTTTGAGACGTTTGGCCCACTTTCTTTCCTAGACAGTGAGGATCTGATCGCTGGGCAGGACTGTTACTTGTAGACCTGGGAGTCAGTATGAGTGGTGGCAGGAAAACATTTGAAATCAGAGACACTAGATTCTGAACCGTGGGCTGCTCTTTATAGGAATACATGGAAGTGAGATGCAATAAACCCGGAGGAGCAGACCAATATCAAATTCCAGATCCAAACAAAATTAGAAGCAGTGAGCAAGCAAAAAAGTCTAGCAAGTGGCAAAAGAAGAGCTTGGAATTATCTTATGAAATAAAAAAAATTCTGGTAAAAAGGTAATTTTGTGGAATAACAACTTCCACCGATTCTGGGATCCTTTTCAAAGGAAGGAATTATACTCCTTCATCAAGAGATCACTTAAATAATTATTGACCATTATCTGTGTGCTGTGTACCAGGCATTTTGGCTTATCTTCTCTATAAGAATTTCAGTATGGTGCCTGTCCTCATAAATCATGCAGTCTGCTGCAGGTGTCAGCTGACTAAACACTAATATTATTATAATCTCACAAGCTTTCCGATGGGAAATACAGGGTGCTATGAAATGCATAGCTGGACATTTGATCTGTGTGAAGTGATAGGGCATCTCTGCAAAGTGACAGTAAAAGGGTGAGTAAGAGTCATTCAGGCCAAGAGGTATGACAGGTTCAAGTCAGAGAAAAGAGTATCACAGGAGCGAGAGTTCACTCAGTGTGGCTGCAGGTCGAGCAGAGAGGTACACTGGGAGATTAGAAAGTTAAAAAGCACGGGCCGCATCACCAAGCGCTGTGCAAGCTGTTCATTCCTTGTAGTTTGAATTTTAACCAAAGGGTTCCTGGGCATTTCTACATTAAAGGGAAATTTTGTTTCTTAGAAAGAACCTTGTGGCTGTAGCTTTATGAATAACCTAACACAGGATAAAATTGTGGTTGTTGGGGTAAACTGAGGGAGAGGTGATATGATGTGGATTAAGGAAATGGCATATGAAATAACAAGCAATAGATTTAAGGTATTCTTTTAAATGGAGAATTGGTGATTATACTTTAGAAAAGAAGGAGAAAAGGAAATTAAAGATAACACTAAAACTTATTTAGATAATATTAAGATCTAACATATTTCAAGGAACTCTGCTAAATACTTTAAAACACCTCTCCACAACCCTGTTAGTTTATTTTAATAACCAACTTACAAATGTTAAAACAGTTAGGGTTAAATATCTTGTTAATTGTCTCATTGCCAAGAAGCAATAGAACAAAAATCAAAATAGTAATTTTTCTGATTCAGAAGCATGTAGTCTTATTCAATATATTACATTTTAAAGAGAAAGCAGATCTTTTGATACATGCTACATTCAGTTACCCATTATATGAATTTATCATTTAAAGAATAATCTGAGAATAGCATAAATTGAAATAATATCAGTGTTTTTAAATCCTTAAGAATGTACGGATCTCAGAGAGCCAGAGTTAAATGAATTTGAATATGAAAATATAGGAAGACAAGCTGGTCTTCAGAGTTAATAGTCTGTGGCCTGCATTTTAGTTTTTCTGTCTTTTAAAAATTGGTTTTAATTTTTTACAAAGACCAATGTATTATTTTTTCTCTTTCATATCTTGGCATTATATTACTAGGAAAGACATTTTTGTTCACCCTAAGGTTGCAAAGACATTCTCCAACACTCTATATAAGACATACCACTTGGATGGTATGACTCAGTGGGTTGAGCACTGGCCTTCGAACCAAAGGGTTGCCAGTTTGATTCCCAGTCAGGGTGTATGCCTGGTTGCAAGCTAGGTCCCCAGCATGGGCATGTGAGAGGCAACCACACATTGATATTTCTCTCCCTCCCTTTCTCCCTCCCTTCCTCTCTCTCTAAAAATAAATAAATAAAATCTTTAAAAGAAAGATATATACATATATGTATATATATGTGTGTATTTTAAATTTATTTAGTCTGTCATAAATTTTGGTTATTTTTTCTATTTTTAGCTCTTTAAAGTAAAGTGCTTGCACATATGACCCTATTTATTTCATATTTCATGTTCTTATAAATGGTATGGTATGCTTAATTTAATTTTCTAATTGCTTTTATTCCTAAATCTACAGAAAAACAATTGATATGTAAATCTATCAATTTGTATGATCTTTTGTCCTCTGACCTTGCTACATCACTACACAGTTGTGGCCTCATGAGCTAAGAGAGTTTTACCTTTCTTTCCATTCCATATTCATTTTATAATGTTTTCTGTTGGGAACCACCCTGCCTGGTTTCAGGAGTTGTAACCCTCCATGGCTAAGGCTGAGTGAGCAACTTTCCGACTCTGAGCCACTAAGGAGACAAAGCTTATCTCCCTGGCAGGAGCGCTGCTTCTGCTTCATCCATAACTGGCCCCCAATGCTTGGTCGGTTAGCCAATGATGGGTAAGATTCCCTCAAGGGAGGGGTTGCCTAAGTCAGGCACGACCACTTGGAAGGCCCTCAAGGAAGGACTCGGAAGGCTACAGCAAAGAGGGGGTGATGGACCCTCACCCCCTGGCTATCCTGACAGCCTGAGTCCTCATTACATCTGGGAGAAGTCTTCCTTATCTCTTGGCTTCTTGGCCCCGATCCACTTAAGCCTGAAACTATGAGGGAGGGTGGTGCAGCCCTGTGCTGGCTAGAGTGGGCTCCCCAGGTGATTGGGCTTTTGAAAGGATTGGTAAAGTCCTGTGAAACCTGCTTTGCTAACAGTGCTCTTATGTAAATGATAATGGTCTGAGGAGGAAATGAGTTTGTCTCCCAAAGTTTTGTAACCTCTTAGCTGACAGACCCTGACTCAATTAAACCCTCAGAGCTCTTTGAAATGTTATCTATTGTTTGATCCTTGCCGCCTGACGTTGATTGATGTGCTTAACTGTATTCCTGTGTATTACGACCCTAATAAAAACCATTGAGGAAGGGGCTCTTGGCCCTTCTCCTTGGAGAAATTGGCCACCTCTCCTCCCCAAGCAGATCATGTCCTGGTAGACTTATTTTTCTCCACAGCAGATGGATGGGTCTCTGGGGCAGAGCCCCACCACGGCTTTCCTGCTATGTTGTACTGAGAAGAACCTCAATCATAAGGAAGGATTTATTTCTCAATGTCATGTTCCCCCTTGCAGGGAAAGTATACAGATTGGAAATCTATTGTTGTAAGGTTAATGTACAGCATCCAATAATTCCTGAATGTATTGGTCATTTTAAATTTTATTTCAACTGGAAGTAAGGAAGCCACATTGCTTCCAAAGCATTCCAAAATCATGATCTACTCTAAAAGCACCCATATTTACTCTCAGGGTCAAGGTTGGCAGTTGTGCCGTTGCCCAGGGCCCGGGCCCATGTGCACTTGCAGAATCTGGCTTTTTGGACAACAATAGCCAAAGGCAAAGGGACCACTTTACTAACACCATAGAGTGTTGATATTGCATATCCAGCACAATGTTTGTTATTACACTTTTTAAATAAGAACCATTAGTGAAGCATGAGAAGTTGCCATTACTCATAGAAGTTTTTTGCAGATTATCACAAAGAGTCAGGAGGAGGTGATCTGAGGAGGTTAAGCCATCGAGAGGGAATGTGTTGGAAATGAAGGGGAGAAGACCAGCAGAGTTAGTTATAACATGAAATGGTGATGTGAGAATCAGTTAACAAAAGGATTTCATAGGCGGTGAAGGGGCTGGCTGAAAAATATTGAGTGTGATGAGATTCAGGAGGTCTACTACTGCATGGGGAGTAAAGGTGGTTAAAGAGGACCCCATAACAATTTCCTCCATGGCCCTAATCACAAGGGCAGGGCCAGTAATGACTGTACGGCAAGGGGGTACCCCTGCATCACAGGATCCAGTTGCTGGATACAATAGGCTGTTGGTTAGTGATTGTATGTTTTAGGGTAAGTCCCCCAAGGGCGTTTCCTTTCCTTTCCTATACAAAAAGGGAAAAGAAATCCAGACATTCAAATGCCCAAGGGCAGGTGGGTTTATTACATTCTCCTTTAAGTTTTTAAAGGCTACATTGTCCTGTTATTTCCACAAAATTAGGTTGATGTTGTTGATCTTTAGCACAATATACGGAGATTTGGCCATAAGGAAGAGATTTGGAATCCAGTTTTGGCCATAACCAACTAGCCCAAGAAAACGCTGCAATTGATGCTTAATTTGGGGTTTGGGGAATCTTAGAACACAATGAAACCTATCTGAATCCAGGTGCAGCCCTAGTTGTGACATCACATACTCTAAATGTCAGGCTTTGCTTTGGCAGACTGCTGGTTTTCATGGTCGACTTTATTGAAGGCTAAAAGCTTTCATGACGTCTCTCTGTTAAGAGATGGGAGGAAGAGCAAAGAAGTCATCCACATATTGCAGCAGAGTAGAACCCCCAGGGAACTTTAGATCATCCAGATCAGCTTTCAGGACTTGTGAGAAATAATAAGGGCTCTCAGTAAAACCCCGAGGCATTATGTCCAGGTGAACTGTTTTCCTACCCAAGTAAAGGCAAAACATGTATTGGCTAACTTTCTCAACTGAGATGCTAAATAATGCATGGCATAAGTCAGTTACAGTAAAGATTTTATGTTGATTTGGGATGGAATTAGTAACATATGAAGATTGAGAACAGGGTACCTAGGGATAAAAATATTATTTATTCCTGGACAAACTTCCTCTCCAGGCCTTGGGTTTTCTCCCAGGTAAAACAGGAGTGTTACAGGGACTAGTGCAAGGGATAATGAGGCCCTGAGCTTTATAATCTTTTATTATGAGCTTTGTACCTTGAAGAACCTCTTTGCTTATGGGATATCGATTGATTCTGGAAAGAATCTTTATAGAAGAAACACTGTGAATTCTGCAAATATCAGTTAATGGCTTTTCCCATAAAGAAAATCATAGCTGATTTAATAGGCATAAATGATCAGTGCACCCTGGTTAAGTTATAGTTCTGTTGGAAATGGAGCAAACAATATTTCTTTTTAAAACAATTTACTAATTTATTTTAGAGGGAGAGAGAAAAGAGAAGAGAGACAAAGGAAAACATCAATTTGTTATTCTACTTATTTATGCCTTCATTGGTTATTTCTTGCATGTGCCCTGACTGGGGATCAAACCCACAACCTTAGTGTACTGGGATGATGCTTTAACCAAATAAGCTACCTAGGTAGGTTCAAATTATATTGACAGGTCATTTAATTCACCTGATTAGCTATTCTGATAGACTGCCAAATTCTAGAATTATTTCCTCCTTTGTGTAGAAAAATACTTTCCTAAGATGTCTCAAACTAATAAATAAATAGGAAGGATAGAATGAAGGACCAAAGGGTTAAGTACCTCTGAAAGGGCCCAAACAAAAAGGGATAAGTTCAGAAAAAGAAAACTGTTGAGTCGTTAGAGATCCCCACTATTTTAATGGGGATCTGTTTTAGTAATTTGAGGAGGGGATACATTCTAACAGTGGGATTCAGCACTGGGAGTACTGCTCTGGTGACAACAGCAAGAGATTTTGTCTCAATCCAGGGAGTGACTTCTTTTTTTAAGTTTTATTTTAATTGTTCAAGTACAGTTTTCTGCCTTCTACTCCCATCTCAGGCCACCCACTCAGCCCTCCCCACCTCCCTCTTGTTTCCACCCCCGCCTTGTGTTTGTCCATGTGTCCTTTATACTTGTTTCTGCAAACACTTCCACTTTTCCCCTGAAATTCCCTCCCCTCTCCCCTCTGGTCCTAAGAACCCTGAAACACCAATCCAAAAGAACCTATGCACCCCAATGTTCATAGCAGCACAATTTACAATAGCCAAGTGCTGGAAGCAACCTACGTGCCCATCAGGTAAACGAATGGATCAAAAAACTGTGGTACATTTACACAATGGAATTCTATGCAGCAGAAAGAAAGAAGGAGCTCCTACCCTTCGCAACAGCATGGATAGAACTGGAGAGCAGCATGCTAAGCGAAATAAATCAGACAGTAAAAGACAAATACCATATGATCTCACTTTTAGTGGGAGAGTAAGTTCTTTGAGTCATTTAAGAGGGAGAATTGGGAAGAACCCCTGCAGTTTTTAGAACCCCATCACTGAGAACTAAGAGGACATTGGAAGGTCAGGTTAGAAGGCCAAAGCACCTGAAACACTTAAATTTGTGACAACCTCTTTTCCAATGTCCTAACTCTTGCAGTTAAAGCAGAAACTAGAAGGATTTTGGTTTCATATAGAGGCATTTACTTGCTAAAATTGAAAATTAAGAGCTATAGCTGTTTTTCTTTCAGGTGACTTATCTAGGATTTAAGCAAACTGATTTGTTAAATTGACTAAATCTTAAATGGACATGGTCTCTCATACCACCTGGTCCTTTTAATGAAAAGAGAAAGTTCTTGGGTCAGCCTATGAATGAACAGAGTTAAAAGTTACTTGAATGTCATCAACAACTGATGGAAAAAAAGAATTTTCTTTGAAAACATTCTGAAATTGATTATAATACTCATGAACAAGTTCATCAGAGTTTTGTGAGAAAGACTGAATTTTATTTCAATCAACAGGCTTTGAGAAATCCCTAGGAATTACCCAATGAAATCAGATTACAATTGCCTGAACAAGGGAGGGAAAGAAAGAAAGAGAAACATTGATTTTTTTTCCCCACTACACTCTGTTTTTTCTTGTATGTCCCCTGACTAGAGATTCCTTACAAACTTGGCATATGGGGACAATGATCTAACCAATTGAGCTTCCTGGCCAGGACCCAATCAGTAGTTTTTATCCAATGCTGAGCATAGTCTTTACCAAAAAACTAGAATTATTTGCATCAGTGTGAACTACCTAATACAGGTCAGAGAAACCAAGTTAATAAGTTTGAATAACTATAATAAGTCCTCAGCAAATCTGTGGGGATTTTCAGCTACTTTGTGAAAAGTATTCACTAGACTCACTGTTAGTCTAGGGAATATAAGAAGCTAGGGTTTTAGATTTTCAATTCTCAGGTTCAGAGGAGGATATGATAAGAGGTTCAGAGGAGGACAAAGATGGCACTTGAGTCGCAGCCTAAGACCAAGTAGTGGGGGTGAGAAGCAAGAGAGCTTCAGTGGTCATTGTGGCTTTCATTAATTGTTTGTTTCCCTCAGTTCATCATAACCTTGTAATTTTAGACTCCTGGTAATGTTTGGAAGCCTCAAAATGCCAATCAAATTAGGCATCTCATTCAGTTTTGACAATATCAGAGCTATGGTTGTCCACTTCAGTTTTGAAGCAAGTTTGGGGAGGTCAAACATTCCCCATAATGGCCATTGATATTCTAAATCACTTCTGGCAGATTTGTCTATTTATTTAGAAAAGTGCATGAGAAGGGATGGAGTTTCTACACATAAATAGTTCAGAAGCCGTGAAGAGTGTGTGCCCTTAAAGTGTTTAGACAACTAAGATCCCATTTTTTTAGGGAGATTTACCTCTACAACAAAAGGCTAAACAGCCTGCAGGCCATGCACCAGCATGATTCTACTAGGAGCAGTTCGATTTCAAAAAGCTAAATCAAAGGCTAAACAGAAAAATTCCAGTAGGATCAACATGGTTCCAAAAGGATTTGGACCAAAGACTGAACAGTACAGTTTCAGGGGAACAGCCTGATTTCAAAAGCCTCAGGCATAAGTGCACCTGAGGACCCACAGACAAACAAGATCTTAATCAGGAAAAGACAAAGACTCAAATTAGATTTTGAATAGAACCCAGAGAGCTCCAAGATGCAAAGGAAGCAAAAGCTCAGATCTAGGAGAAAGACATACCCTTAAACTCCAGGGTCAGAAGAAAGCAGTGAGCTTCATGGACCCTGTGGATATCACACCTATTTACTCAGCAGCCACAGAGTTGTGAGAGGTCTTCTCTGGATCCTTGTATGGACCACAACATAATGATGACTTTTAAAGAAATAGAGAGTCAGATATTTCTCCAGAAAAATAGGTTTGTTCCAGAACAACAAAGAACTGCAATTTGAGACTAGGAGTCTAATAGGGAACCATGAACAAGTCCAACAGAACAAAGGAGAACACTCTTATAAACTTGGAGGGGGTATTATCAATGAAGAGTGCATTGAAGAAAACCAAAAGTTCAAAGTATAGTGACTTTTCATTGGCTGAGTTATGGCTGTGTACCATGGGCCAAGCCATCACTGACTGGGTAAGGAGTACTTTTTTTCTTCCTTCTGCTGAGGTAGTTACGTGGTATCAGTTCCTGTCAAAACTGCAAGTTACTTCTCTTCCTGTTGGGGCCAATAGTTTGTATTGAGTGACAGGTGTGTAAGAGTTCTCTCTTCTAAGCCTCCTGACCTCAGTTTCCTTGAGGTCTCTTTTTTACTTTTCATACTAGAAAATACACATGAAACAAAGAATTTCTGATCTTTTATTCTACAAATATTTATTGAGCAACATGTCTGTACCAACCACATTTTAGATATTAGGGTGAGAGGTAACTAAAGCAAGGTTCTCCAGAATAATAAAATATAAATAATGAGAAAAAAAGATTTCTAATATTATATTAGACAGTGATGAGCTGTGCATAATAGAGTAGGTTAAGGACCTAGAGCAGAACTACCCAGTAGAAGTCACTTTAATGATAAAAATATTCTATATCTGCTCTATTAAATAAAGTAGCCACTAGCTACATTGATATTAAACTCTTGAAATGCTGCTAGTGAGACAGAGGAAGTAAATTTTTTATTTTTATTTTAAATAGCCACATAGTAATAGTGGTTGCCAAATTATACAAAACAAATATAACAGTGATGGTCTGTCTCTAGAATTAATATTTGAGCAGAACCTGAATGAACTGAGGGAGCAGTTCTTCCTATATCTAAGGAACATTCCATCTAGAAGGAAGAGCAAAGACATGAGCAAGGGGCATGTTCTGTTGTGTAACCATTTAAGAAGACTGCTTGTTTTAATATTTGCCTACTTCAGACTGACCAAAGCAAATGCTGTTTCAGCTGGTTAAAAAGAAACAAAATGATCCTGGAAATAAACCTTCTTGCTTTAGATTCATAATATTATTCACATTATAAGTTATCTTGGAATGTAAATACCAAATAAATAAATATTAAAATATTTCATTATATCTGAGCTGATTCATTTTTTGACCAATTTAACGAAGAAATTGAGCCCTTTATGATGTAATATGCCTCCGTAGGTGGTAAAGTCACCTGAGATGGCTGGACTGGTGAAGCATTTAATATTATACCTACATGTTTGAATAGTAAAAAGCAATCACTTACTCTCATAACTTTTCTGCCATTGGAGTTACTAGAAGTACCATAGAGGGTTTTAATTTACAAAGAAGTCATCACATATCCATCTTCATGGTGGTTTTCAGATTTTTAAAAATTATAATAAGAGAGTATTTGAGTCCAACAAATTATGTTTAAATTGATCAAATGTATAATATGATCTATGTGCCTAGGACTTTGCCATACAGAACATGATTTTTCAGATAACTTATGGAGATAATTGAGTAAATAACTTAATACAATTTAAAATAGTGTATGTATATATTTTAATCTGGAGTATTTTTATTTTAATCATAAAACTTTAAAAGCAAATTCTTAATACATTTCTACTGTACTATGGGTGATTTGTGTAATGCTTTCATTATAGTTCATTGAACTGAACTAGCATTTCACTATTAAAATTTCTTTGAATAATTTTAAATGTTTTATTGAAAATGTATTTTATTAGTTATACTTATAGTTAAATAACTACACATAACTAATAATGATTCTTACCAAATTTAATTATATTGCTTCCCACTTCTTTTGGGATTTACCAAGATTTCTTTATTGAGTTTATTCTTTGGGGATATTTATAACAATTCCTTCAGTTTATAGCAATTTGGAATATTTTCTAGGTGTGTTTATGGCTTAGGAAAGTCATATAACATGTGACATACATAGGCTTTATTCAAGTCTTGGACTTCAAGCTGTATAGTGACAACAAACTTCTTGGAAGATGCTAACTTCCGTGATCTATTGGTGCTAAGTAAACAAAGTAATGTGGTGTCGTGTTAAATGACTTAACAGGTAAGCAGCATGATTACATTTCTGCTACAAGTTGTTCACGGGCCTATGTAAAAACAAATTGCAAAGTGAAGCTAGGGTAAGTGATGACCTTGCTTACTATTCTAATTCCATACTGGAGATTAGAAATAATAACATCCTAGTTAGAAATCATTTAAATATAATTAGAAATGAAAAGGAGAATATAAATAATTATGAGAAATAACGTGGTGGTAGAATTTTAACAAGTTAACAACTTATTGGTTATGTGATGCAGAACTCTCACTGAGCAATTCAGAATGCAATTAACCAAATTAAAGAATGGCAGAGATTCAGGCTCTAATCAAAATCAGGAGAATATAAGGCCCTCAGAGGAGAAAGGGATAAGAAAGAAGTTTCGTGGATTTGAAGCAATTAAATAAAATCTTTGTGCTTTTATGTTCAGGTGAATCATTGTATGTAACCAGTAAATAATAACTACTAAATCCAGTACGAGTGTTTTAGTCTTATCTTATTGGGATATTCTAAACTTTTGACAATTTAACTATTGTGATGGTCAATTTTATGGTTGTACTCTGCTGGGCTGGCCCACTCAGATATGCAGGCAAACATTACTCTGGATGTTTCTGTGAGGCTGTTCTTTAAATGTAATTAACATTTAAATCAGTGGTATTTGAGTAAAGCGGATTGCCCTCCAAAATGTGAATGGGTCTCACTCAGTCAGTCAAAGTCCTGAGCAGAACAAAAGACTGACATTTACCAAGCAATAAGAAATTCTCCAGCAGACAGCCTTTGGACTTAACCTGCAGACTTTGGGCATGCCAGTCTCCATAATTGCATAAGCTGGTTCCTTCAAATCTATCATCTCTCTACCTATCTACTACCTACCTATCATCCATCCATCCATCCATCCATCCATCCTATTAGTTCCTCCAAATTACCCTCAATAACACAATCATTCTCTCTTGATTTTTTCCTGTCATATTATAATCAAGATTTATGGAATCACTTTTCCTATAATTAAGATTCATCCTCTCTCACTTCTCCTTTACTTCTCATAAAGTATATGCTCCACATAGCTCCGCCCCAATCCATCTTTGATTTCTCATTTTGTACATTTAATCTGAACACTCTTGCTTCAGTAGTTTTATTTATTGTATGTATGCCAGAAATTTCAACATGTCTATTTCTAGCACTCAACTTCTACCGAGGCTTTGTTATTTGGTATGTCTAGTAGAAATGCTTTATTTTCTAAATCTCTTATTCATTATTGCAAAAGCTTAAAGGACATTTAAAAATGAAAATGAATCTTATATATTAAAAGTCTGAATTTTGAAATGCATTTGGCTCCAATGATTTTACATAATGGATTTTAAATCTGCACTTGGGTTTATTAAAGGCACATCAGATTTAACTTACATTTTCATTGATTATATGAATTGTTAGCCCCTGCACTGAGTTCTCAGTCAGGGTTAATGATACCATCCATTTTTTTTTGCAATTGAAACAATAAATGTTTCCATGAATTGTATCTTATATTTAATTTATGTTGGGTGTTTTGGAATTATAGAAATTAAAAAATATAACATATTCAAATTTTATAGCTCTAGAATTTATCATCAAGGAGATTCCTTGCCTACACCTTATTTCCATATGTACTCATGTTATATCTATTTTTATGAGGGTTTTTAATTTAAATTTTTATCTCATAACGTCCTTTCATCTGTAATGCTTTAAATATCAGAAACATTGAGATCTTAAATTATCTCTTTGATCAATTTTTGGTGTTATATCGAACATTCTTATATAACCCTTGACTGAACATTTGGAATCATTTCTGGTAAATAACTAGAAGTGGAATTGCTAGGTTACAGGGTATTTCTATAATTTTGTGCTGTAGTGCAGGAGGCCAAGCCCCCGGGATCTCAACTGCTCATTCGGACAAGCCAAAAACAAACAAACAAACAAACAAACAAACAAAACAAAACACAAGAACTGGATGGAGCAGACATAGCTTTTATTACTCACATTACAGGGAGCACTGACAGCTGAACATTGGCGAAGCAGGACTGCACCTCCCTGAGTCCGAGACTTGTTTCAAGGGCTTCCAGACTAAGAGGGCACATGTCTTATATACAACTCCGAACTACATTACCTCAGTGTGTATGTGCAGAGGGCAAAGGTCAAGAAGCAGTCACACAGGAGAGAGGAGGGAATTAAACCATTTCCAAAACAATACACATTCCTTCTGGCCAGGGGCCTTCCGGCCAGCTGTCCATTATGGGTGTTGGAGGAGCCATGTCCAGGGTGACCCCACATGTGCTTTAGTAGATAATTTCAAACCATTTTCCCAACAATATATAAATGCATATTCTAACAAGCTTTATACTATATTTTGGTTGCTTTTAAAATTTAAGTGCTTATTTAGAAACATTGACATAATTGTAGTCATTTTGGTGAACGAAAAGAATTAATTGACCTTATGATTTTCCCTGGTTGTACTCTAAATATTTCAAGGTATGCTCAGATTAAATGGTTACATTATATTTTGAGCATTCAATAAATCTATTAATCATTTTTTATTAAATGTTAAGGGAAATGTTCAGTAAACTGACCTCCATAGGACTGTACGTGCTCTTGTAATCTTGTAAGTAATTTTCTCTTTCTTTTTCTCTGCGATTCTAGGCCACTTCTCAATATGCAAGTTCATCTTATCTCCACTACTTTTGCTTACTCCTGTTTCTTAATTGTCACTGCTTTTTTTCCTCAAGTCCCACTTGTCTACTTGCTATGCAATAGCCTCTGAAATCTTTTTCCATTGTAAATACTCCTACATACCCATTCTTTTTACAAAGTACTCTGCATCATCGTGTCCTATCATGTCTTAAGTTATAGTTAGTTTTCCTTGAGAATGACTTCTCCCTTGTGAAACATTCACCTAAGTGCTACTCATTCTTATAGACACAGTGTTCTTAGAGTTAGGATAAAGAATCTCCTTCCTTCCTTCCCTCCTTCCCTCCTTCCTTCCTTCCTTCCTTCCTTCCCTCCTTCCTTCCTTCCTTCCTTCCTTCCTTCCTTCCTTCCTTCCTTCCTTCCTTCCTTCCTTCCTTTTCTTCCCTTCCTTCCTTCCTTCCTTTTGATTTAATCTTTATTGTATTTTTTCCATTACCATTTAGCCCCCTTGTATGCCTTCCTCCTAACAATCACCACACTGTTGTCCATGAGTCTTTTTTCCTTTTTGCTCAATCCCTCCACCCCCTGACCTCCCCACTAGCAGTCTTTCAAATAACTAAAGACTATTGTTTATTCTATTCTTATTCAAAATTTTATCTATGTGTTCCATTCTTATTCAAAATTTTATTTTGTAATCTGCTATCTCATTTTTTTTCCTTTTTGAATTCATAATTACTGTCATCCAGGAACCCCACTATCTCTGTGGTTTGCTTTATTTCACATTGTTCAGTCAATCAGAGAATTACTTATATCTCCTCTGTCTTGCCAGCACATTTGAAAATAATAGTGTCATCACTATTTTTTTCCTTCTGATGCGTAGTCACAATAATTCTTGAGTTTGAGTTAACTCAAATATCTGATCTCCTCATTGGTGTAGTTTTACTTTTAACAAGCTCCATGGAAAATGGCATAAACCAGAAAATTTAACTATTATAATGTATGACCTGTAAACTCAGTAAGGAGGAGGGATCCTTTATATGTTCAGCACAAACTCACTTTCTGACACCATGTAGCATCTTTAATGAAATTATTCATTTTTCTTTACTAAGTGCCTTTGCACACAATTCAAACAAAACATTGAGGGCAGTAAGCAGGAATTCATCTCTCTTTCTTTTCCATAACTACTCACTGATTTATTAATCTCCGATTACTTTATTATCTGGCTTTTGGCAAATATTTTCATAGAGATTTCGCATGGACCCTTGTTTCGTTAATTGACCTTTTTCTACTTGTTTTTCATTTTGTTTCTTTTTCTCTACTTGGAGTATATCACAGGAGAACAACCTCAAGATTAGAAAACTCTTAAATTATATAGGGCTGCGGGTGACCTGCTAAACTATCTAGGGACAGAGAGAGAGGCTCTAGATTTCTCCCTCTGCAAAAAAGCCAATTTATTTCTGGGAAGGGAAGGGGATGTCTTTACACTGTCTACCCTAGACTAGGGAGGGACACATCTTAAATATTATCCTGAAGTTTCCCCTATACGAGCATTCTTAACTGTAAATGCCTTACTCAGAGGATCTGAACCAAACAGAAATGTGAAATAAACATGGAAAATAGTCTCTCAACAATAGTTATACTTAGCAAAATTTGAACAAATAGTAATGATTACCATTTTTTCATGACATTTTTCCATGGAAATCATTTAAAATTTATTGAATAACTTCAATTACAATTTTTCTTAGTTTCCTTTCACATCATACTTAAAGCAGTCTCACCCACAGCTATGTAAAAAAGCTCTTTTGATTTAATTTGTTGATATGGTTTCATTAATTTAATTACTTATTCATTATATATTTAACTTTATTATTCTTATTTTATTTGAAATAAATTTTAGCATTAGGTTAATATTCAAAATGGCTAATTGATCATGTTGCTAACTTTATTTGAATATTTTTTGTGCAAGTTGAAATTGTGCAAGTCTTATAAAACAACTGCACACACAGATACATTCATACTTTTGACAGATTTGTAAAATTTATTTTTTGCTTTATTAATCCTTTTGAATATTCTTTGGAATGGCTTTACCTTTTAATACATATTTAATATTTAATAGAGTTTAAAGTAATTTTGCTTAAGTATTGAGAAATTGGGTGCCATATATACAAAGTGTTTATACACATCATACCAAAAAGAGAGATTTCATAAATAGAAGGGGATTCTTAAAAAGTCAGGAAATTTGGATCCAGGACCCAGGTGTAGGTTTCAGCTGTACACTTTAGGGATAGGATGCTATCCTCCACTAATGGGTAGAAACAATAATGTAAGCAATGGTACTGTATTTGGAGTTTGTTGTTGGACTTTGGGGAATTTATTAGCTAAGGGATCTGGATGGTGCATATGCTGCTTCTCTTTTCCTAATGCTGATTATTGTTCTGCCGTGTCACTTGTGAACTTTATTTCACATTTATTGCTGAATTAGTTCTATAATGATATTATTTAAAGTTTCAATAACTTTTTTTAAAGGTTTAAACTGTTGTGCAAAATGACATTAGTTGTTTTCGCCTGCCTAGGATTCCTCTTCAATGGCATTTCAATTTTTTATTGATTACAGTTTTAACTTGATGGTTCCCATCTTAGTTAGTCTACAGCAACCAGTCTCTCTCTTACAGAAATTTGATTTTATTTAGGAGAAGACAGTGAAGAAATAGTCCATTAAACTATTTCCTAGGAACTGTGCTAGTTCTTATTTTATCTGAGACAGAATTCTTCAGTTTTTTTCTTTCATTGTATGACTTACTCTATATATTGATATCTGTTAAATTTCTTTTATGTATTAAATTTCTTTTAATCTGTGCATGTGGTAACAAAAGTCAGCTGGTGTCCTCTGCAATCACTGTACAAATGATAGAGAATGGGCTAAACCCAAGTGTTGATGGCAACAGGTTTTAGTCTGTTATTGAGCTGACATAGGGCAAAATGCAGTGGTAATTTCTTTGACTTTCTGGGACTTAAAAGTAACATTCCATGGTAGCTAATTAAGTTATCACCTATGGCAACAGAGAATGCTGCCTACTCTGGGGAAATTTGGGTAACTGAGTAGCTAAAGACACAGTGTAATTTAAAGAAGATGAAAAATTATGTAATCATAGTGAGGGGAAAAGGCTATATGTCCAATTAAATAAGAAGAAAATAATCATATCCTTAAAAATTTTCCCCAGTCACAGAAACTTTTAACACAGAATACTTGTGCTAAAAGAATGTGATATTTGTAGGCATATGATTAAAATCATTGAAAGGAAAAATTAGTGTTCAGTTTTTGATTTGATTAATTAGACAGTTATTGCATTCAAATCCCTTCTAAAATTCCAACATGAAAGTTAAATAAATTCAAATAATGAGAATGAAAACATGTGCAGATTCAGAATACGCTAGTAAATTCATATTATAGACTTGATTAACCAGACTAAACTCAGCTATGAGTTCATTGCTAAGTAATTCCTATTCAACTTTGACTTTTTTTAACATTCCTTGAAACATTTATGGAGCTGGGGTGAGAGTGTGTCAGAGAAAAATGCTAAGTCTTTGTTCAATAGCATCTCAATGTCTTCTAGAGCATAGTAGTCTTTTTTTTTTTTTGTATTTTAAATAACTGAGCTCAGTGAATTATTAGGAGAAGACCAAAAGTGGTAATTTAACTGCTTCTTTCAATATCTATATTTTTCTCTTTTGGTTTTGTGTCAGAACACAAACCCTCATAGTAGTTGTAAGATTAAGAACCGACAGACAGTAATAAGACGGGAGGAAGGAGGGGATAATAAGCGGGAAGACTTGTCAGGTACATGTACAAAAGATGCACGGACAAAGCCAAGGGGGTAGGATAGAGGGTGGGAAGTGGGGATGGCTGGGGCAGGGGAGAGCAGCAGGGGGAAAATGGAGACAACTGTACCTGACAACAATAAAAAAAGGGAAAAAAGATATTTGCATCTTCCTTCTCTTTTTAAAAAAGATTTTTTATTTATTTTTAGAGAGCAGGGAAGGGAGGGCAAAAGAGAGAAAGAGAAACATCAGCGTGAGAGAGAAACATTGATCAGTTGCGCTAAAATGCGCCCTGCCTGGGGAACAAACCAGCAATCCGGGCAGGCACCCTGGCTGGGAATCCAATTAGCGACCTTTCACTTTGCAGGATGAGGCCCAACCAACTGAACCAACCACACCAGTCAGAGTTTCTTGTTCTCTTTCGACAGGAGTTGCTCTTCCGCCTAATCTTGTTGATGTAGCAGTTCCCTCTGCATTACTGACATCTAAAAACTGGCAACATTGCAGAGGAGTATTTGCTAGGTTTACAGGAGACTCTCCAAAGATTCCATATTCAAGCCGATAGCTGCTGTGAAGGAGGGATGCAGGCAAGCTGCAGCTCCACCCGGCAGGGCATCCGCGGAGTGTGCTCCACTTCCTACCACAGGCTCTAGATGCAGTGCTTTCCCCCTCTAGTGGATGTCCCTTCCGAACGTCTGAAAAAATAACTTTAAGATTTGCATACCTCTCATAGAGTCCTCAATTCACGCAAACTCGTGGAATTTTACTACATCAAATGAGAAAACTATTTTGTCCTAGCATCCGTAAACTTTTATGCTTCATTCTATGTAACTTCTGCTATTGATGTGGCATAGAGATACTCAGAGGAGAGACACATAATAAACTGTAACTTAGGGAGAAGGCCAGAGAGAAGATGGGAGGAAAGCATCCCAATTCCCTGATGAGATACGCTGCTCTTTCTCTGCTTACTCTTTCATAGACGGGGAGTGTAAGTGCCCACGGTGGGAAGCAGTTTGTTTCTCCGGGAATGCCACTGCTCAGTGGAGAAAGTATAATGGGGTCACTGACAGTCGTCCAAGTTAGAAACTGAAGCATGTTCCACTTTTTACATATTAACTGTGAGCTAACGGTACATTTGGTTCTATACACTTATTTAAGAAGAAAAATTGCAATTACAAGGTAAGGAAAGCAACTATACATCTCAAGCATTTGAATGTAAGTAGACACTTTTACCACTAGGCAGTAAAAGTGAATAAAATCTATATCTACCATTGTCTGAAGTAACATAAAATTAAAATGGAGAATAATGAGTTTTTACTCATAAAATATAGCAAAAATATATTAATGTATTTTCATATCCGAAGGACTGCTTTTGCTAAATTTTGAGATTATTAACTAAAGAAACAAAAACAATGACCACTTAGAGTGGACTTACCCTTACAAGTGCACTTACTAGAAATCTTGTGGTTCTTAAGTGACTCTGTTTTCTAGTGGAAATCAGCATGCAAATCTGGTGCTCATGGACACTAAACAGACATAAATCACATATTTGAAGATAATTAGGATTCAAAGATATTGACTTCAGGATTCAGATGGAGTTTGAAATTCTGGATATATTTTAGCAAATTAATTGAAAACTATTGCCTATTTATATTTCCTGAGAGATACTAGAATGCACTTCCTTTACCAACTTTAAGAGATTTGCAAAAAAGCACAAGTCTCTCCCTCTCTCTCTCTCTCTCTATATATATATATATACACACACACACACACACACACACACACAAATGGCATGGTAAGGAGTTCCGATTGAAAAGGGCTCTCTAATTTTAGTGTAGTGTATCTGGATGGATTCCAAACACCAGAGTCTAAGTTTAAGAAACAAAAGTGTTAAAAGAAGTGAAGTTGATGTGATTAACATGTGGTTCTAAGGAAAGGAATAGTAGGCCAACAATAGCATCATTGGAGAGAAATCCTCGGGCCATCCTGTGAGGCAGGGGTCCACAACCCCCAGGCTTTGGACTGGTAGTGGCTTGTGGCCGGTTAGGAACCTGGTAGCACAGCAGGAGTTGAGCTTGAACATAGCGTACTTGAACCATCCCTAAACCATCCCCACCTCCCCTTCCCCATCTCTGGAAAAATTGTCCTCCACGAAACTGGTCACTGGTGTGGAAAAGGTTGGGGACTGCTGCTGTAAAGAACTACCATATTTTTACAAGTATAATGTGTTGCCATGTATAATGTGCACCCTGTTTATGGCCCAAACTTTCAAGAAAAAAATATTTTGTTTTAATTTTTAATTCAATTATTTATTTATTTATTTATATTTAGAGACAAAGCTGATTATCATATTCTAAGGTATTGTTTTGCATATGGATATCATTATTGCTTCCTACAGTTACACTTTCAATGCATAAGCATAAATAAAGTAATTAAAAAACATTTATATGAATACCAAGCCTGTATAATGTGCACCACCATTTTCCCCTCAAATATTTGGGGAAAAAGGTATGCATTACACATGACAAAATATGGTATTTGTTTTGTATATCAAAGCAACAACTGCATAATTTATTATTTGAGTATTCTTTTATTTTACTATATAATATAGTTAACAAAAGATTGACTTGATACATTACATTATAGAGTTACACTGCTTCCCTCAATTTATGTATCCAGCCATGGCATACCGCCTAGTCCTGAAATGAAGAGAAATAATGTGCTCAAAGCCACATGTGCATTTTGCGATCCTTTTTTCAAGCTTCTCCAAAAATACCACTGATCTTGCACTTATTTACTTACACAATGAAGCTGTGGTGAAAAGAAAAACTATACGTAATTATTGAGAATTACTGGGCACTGGGTCTAATTTAGCATTATTCACTGTGGTCTGCTGCCATGAACGGAGTTTATGAGTCTCAAGAGAAAAATGGAGTTTACGTCAGTGCTACATGGTAGGTACAGGTGAGCTCACACATCCACGGTGGCCACAGTTCCAGATATGAAGTTCATGATTACAATTGATATACCCTCTTGTTTATTTTTTTCTTTCAATTTCCTTGTCTGAGGGGATATATCATAAAAAATATTGATATGAGCAACATCTGAAATTTTATTGCCTATGTTTCTCCTAGGATTTTTATGGTTCTGGGTCTAACAGTTAAGTCTTTAATCCATTTTGAATTTATTCTTGTGTATTGCATAAAAAGGTGGTGTAGTTTCACTTTTCTTTCTGTGTCTGTCGAATTTACCAACACAATTTATTGAATAAACTAGCTTTAGCCCATTGTATGTGCTTGCTTAATCTGTCAAATATTAATTGACTACAAAGGTGTGGGTTTATTTCTGGGCTCTCTATTCAGTTCCATTAATCTGTGTGTCTGTTTCTATGCCAGTACCATGCTGTTTTAATTACTATGGACTTATAGTATAGTTTGATATTAGGTAGTGTGATTCCTCCAACTTTTTTCTTCTTTTTCTAGAATAGGTCGTTGTTGCTATGCAGGGCCTTTTGTCATTCCATGTAAATTTTTGAACTATTTGTTCTACTTCTGTGAAATACATCTTTGGTATCTTGATAGGAATTGTGTTAAAACTATAGATTGTTTTGGGTAGTATGGACATTTTAATAATGTTAATTCTTTCTATCCATGAACACAGTATGTGTTTTCACTTATATCTTCTTTAATTTTCCTTCAGTGTCTATAATTTTCTAAGTATAGAACCTTTACATTCCTGCTTAGATTTATTCTTAGGTATTTTATTATTTTTAAAGAAATTGTGAATGGGATTTTTTCTTAATTTCCTTTTCTGATAATTCATCATTGGCATATAAAATGCAAATGATTGTTGGATATTAATTTTATATCCTGCTACTTTACTGAATTCATTTACCAGTTCTAGTAGTTTCTCAGTGGAATTTTTAGGGTTCTCTATGTACAACATCATGTCATTGCAAATAGACTGTTTTACTTCTTCCTTTTCAATTTGGATACTTTTTATTTTTTTCTTCTTGTCTGATTGCTGTGGCGAGGACTTCCATTACTATGTTGAATAAGAAAGGTGAAAACAGACACCCTTGTCATCAAACTGAGAGTTTTTGCACAGCAAATGAAACCATCAACATAAAAAGACAACCCACTGAATGGGAGAATATGTTTGCATATGTATCTGATAAGAGGTTAATATCCAAAATTTATAAAGATATTATAAAATTCAATACCACAAAAACAGACAATCCAATTAAAAATGGTCAAAGGACCTGAAAAGGCACTTTTCCAAGGAGGACATACAGTTGGCTAATAGACATATGAAAAGATTCTCAACATCACTAATGATCAGGGAAACGAAATTAAAACTGCAATGAGATGCCATATCACACCTGTCAGAATGGCTATCATAGATAAATCAACAAAGAAGTGCTACAGAGTTTGTGGAGAAAGGGGAACTGTTTTGCACTGTTGGAGGGAATGTAGACTTATAGCCACTAAGGAGAGCAATATAGAGATGCTTCAAAAAATTAAAAATGGAACTGCCTATGACCCATAATTTCACACTTGAGAATTTAACTGAAGAAATTTGAACCTTAAATTGAAAGAACATAAGCGCCCCTATGTTCCTTGCAGTGTTATTTTCATTTACCAAGATGTACAATAAACAGCCAAAGTGTCCATCAGTAGATGAGTGGCTGAAACAACTATGGGACATTTACACAATAGAATACTTCTCAGCCATGACAAAGAAGAAAAGTTTACCCTTTGCAACAGCATGGATGGGCCTGAAAAACATTATGCTAAATGAAATAAGCCAGTCAGAGAAAGACAGATTTGATTTCATTCATATGTGGAATCTAATGAACAAGCTGAAGTAACAATCGAAATAGAAACAGACTCATAGACAGAGAATAAGCTGACAGCTCAGGGCAAGGGTGGGGGAATCAAGCAAAAAGGGAAAAGTTCTCATGGACAGAGACAACAGTGCGGTGATTGTTTGGGGAGGGGTGTAAGGCGGGTAGATAGTAATGGAAAAATACAATAAAAATAAACTTAAAAAATGATATACCCTCAATTGACCATAATTTATAACAAATTTCCTGATTTGTGGATAAGGTTTATATTCATAGAGAGGGACAAATGGAAGTTATTGATATGGCTCTTTTAAAAAATAGTTAACTAAAACTGTAGCTCATTCCTAAAAGAATTGCTCAGATGTTCAAACATTGGAGCAACTTCATAGATTGATTGCTGTCATGCCTCTTTTCAGTCCTGTAGTAGATCCAATAGAAAGGTTTGATAGCTTTGTTAAAATGGCATGTGTTTATCATAAGCTCAATTACATTTTGACCTTGATTGAGTATGTGTCAGAGAACATAATACATTTTATCAAAATATTTTCCTTTTTTCCCAAGCGCTAGAAAGTTTGCTTTGCCCTGACTCCCATGCTTTCAGACAGGACTATGTGGCTGAGTTCAGGCCAACTTTGGGAGAAATAAAGCATAATGTATTGAGGCCTAGATGTAAAACATTATTGCAATTTCTCACATTCTATTCTCTGCTTGAAAGGCTTGGAATAAAGTACTCCAAAAATAATGAATAGAACCTGATAGAATTCTAAGTTCCTGAATATGTTAAATGGACTGTGGCAATCAAGAGATCACCGGACCAGGATCATCAGCATGAAATTATAGGTGAGCAAGAATTAAATCTTTACTATGTGAAGTCATTGAGATTTGAGGGGGGTTATTTTTGCTTATACTGAAATATGTAGATCTACTTCCCAGTTCCTTCCTATAGTTACTCAGTTTATCTCCAGGTGACTTTTTGCTGCTATTAATTGTTCATCCCATTCATACTGAACACAACACACATTCGAAGTTTATAGTCTCTTATTGGAGACATTTTCATTTTGCCTCACAGTGACATCAGCTCTCTTTTTTTAAATGTACAATATAAGCACCAAGAAGCTTGGCTGTCTTACAATTTGAATAGAAGATCACACTAGTCCACTGTATTAATGAAATCATGCTGATAGTTCCTACAGATTGGAAAATAATAGATAACTTATGTGGCTTGGTAAGACATACAACTTTCAGACACATAGAATAAACCACATACACACACAGACCCTGAGACTTGCCACATAAATGGACTTTTCATACTTTAGTAATATGAAGTTTCAGGAAAGTACTATTGAGTCAAAGGATAACTATTTTTAGAGTTTTGGTCTTAAACTATTATATGTGGCACAATTGGAGTCCTTATATATTGTAGAAAACATACACATTTTGACTTTCTTGTTTTACTTATTTGTGAATTAAATTAAAAAATAAAGTAATGTTTAATACAACCCAAATATAGGAAAAACTAGCATATTGAATATTGTTCCACAATCTCTCCCTTTCCTTACTGCCAGCCTTCACATGATGTTACTATTTGTCAAAATTGGATCCATAAGAACCACACATTTGTGTTGCAGTCTCTTCCAAAGACCACAGTTTGCCCATTATATTAGAAAATGCTAATGAAAGTTGTCACAATTTCCTTGTTTTTTTTTTTTTAATTCAGAGCTCATATTAATGTCTTTAAAATATCTCAGTCTTAGATGTGTTCACTTATTTAGTATCTACCTTTCCACAATAGAAGATAAACACACCTCGTTCTGCTTTATCTTTCTCAAAATGCTTACTGTCCTTAGAAAAGTTTCCGGTTTAAGGGAGGGAGCCAACTGATCTTTGCTGAATGAAGAGGAGTCAGCTGTCTCTGGTCCTGGCAGATATTCTTCTAACTTGGCTGCAGGTGAGGAAATAGTCTCTGTATGTTATTGAATAATTTTCTTCACTTTTGTATTTTCTTCCCCCTCCTTTTCTTTCTTTCTTCCTTTCTCTTTTCTTTGCATCTTTATATATTCAGTACTGATTCGAACCTGTTACTCGCCTGAGGGTATAATAAGGGACATCTATCCTAAATGATCATTACCATATATAAACCAGTTGTTAAATAATTTCCACATTCTCCCTCTGCTATCCAAACCCTTTTACTGTACATTTACTACATGGAGGTTTGCTTAGGCAGCCCACAGAACACATCAGAGTTCTCCCAATAATCTCATTTAGTTTATATTCTCAAATAGCACCAGAGAAGGCCACTCTTACCAACTCTTTTACACCCAAACAATACTGTCTATTGTATCTTCTAAAGCACTTCTATTCACTGTCTGCTGCTTATTTATTAGTTTAGACACATGATTTCTTTCTACCCAAGACAGTACAATAACATTCTGACTAGTTTCCCTGCTCACTCTCCTAGAGACCTCTCAACAAGCATTTCTCAAATGAATCTTTTAGAATCATGGTCCTAGGAAATGTTCTAAAAGCACACATCAGTGTTTTAAAGACTTGGAGATGAACTACCAGTGAGAAACATGCAGATTATTGTTAAAGAGCAGATACTCTTTAGTAAGACTTTCTGGGTTCAAATTTTTGCACTTTCCAGTACATGAAACAATGTCAGGCATTGTGCTCAATATACATGTGTAGGGTTGAAAATATAATCTAATTGATAGGTAAGTATTATTGTAATGTTAGTTAACATTCAAAAATCTCATTTTCTAGTCTTATAAATGAGCTAACAATATGTAGAGCTGCATTTGAGAAAACTAAGTGAGAATAAAGTAATGAGAGGATGGATTCGTTTTGTCATGTAAAACTCATGGAAGTACGTACGTTGAAGTTTAAAGCCACAGGGCTATTAGAAACACAAGCTTCTTCCAGTTTTCTTCTTTCCTATCCCAATACACATGAGGAACATTGTTTTTTATGAGACTATGGTGAATCTTCTGGCATCTCTTTTATATCAAAGGCAGGAAGAAGAGAGAAAGTAAAATTTTATAAATGGCACATCTCTTTAGATCAGGAAACTGGTAGTCTCCTTTAATGCCTTACCAGGTAAATTCACCTTCCTCTCATTGGCCAGATCTGGGACAAATAGCTATGCCCATATTCTAGCAATCAAGGGAAACAGTATTTTTTAAATATGTATTTTAATGTTTTGCAATAATATTATAGTTCTATTAGCAAGTTATTAGAAAAATAGATATATATGGGCATATGAGCTTTTCTACTAAATGAAGCCAATCATTTGCAGTTAAAGCATTAATCATTTATTTACTATTTCCATGTCTATGGTTCAATAGAGAGACTCTGCTCATCTGAACTAGGCTCCACTGAAGTCAGCTTCTATCATGCTTTCTGAAGCTTAGATGATGTGGCAATTAGCTCCCTGTCAGTTCTGGTTGTGAGAAGTAAGTGTGATAACTGGCTCACATACAATGTCCATCCAGAAAAAGTCCAGATAATCAGATTACAAGAATGGTTGGTGCAACTTTGATGATACCTGACAGCCAAAGAGAGTGGACTGGAATGTGCGTGTGTGAACAATGATGACTTCACTGTACTAGTTAGTGGGGGCGGTAGATGCCATTGAGTGACCATGTGTACTGTGTGGCCACCACAGGCAAAATGAGTGAGTAAGTACAACAATGAATCTGCATCAAATTTTGTGTTAAGCTTGAACATTCCTCCACAGAAACTATTCAGATGATTCAGAAGGTTGCAGCTATAGACAACTGGTGATTGGCTGCTGTATCATGACACCTTGCCCACTGATGTATAACATCTTATGCAGAGTTTTCTGCGGTAACATCAAATCACCCAGGTGATTCTCCCTCAACTACAGCTCAGATTTGGTGCCCTGCAACTTCTGTTTTATCCAAAACTAAAATCATCTTTGAAAGGAAGAGATTTCAGACCATTGATGAGATTCAGGGAAATAAGATGAGGCAGCCAATGGTGATTAGAAATGTGTGAAGGCCCAAGGTGCCTACTGTGAAGGGGCCTTTGAGGCATCATTGTCGTATGTGCAATGTTTCTTGTGTCTTGTATCTTCTTCAATAAATGTTTCTATTTTTTCATATTACATGGCTGAATACCTTCTAGACAGACCTCATATATCTTGTCCAGGAGGCTAGCCTGAGGGGGTTCACAAGGCAGCACACAGCATGTTTCTAAGAACAGCAAGAGGGCAAGACCCAAAGTGCAAGCAATTTTCACACCTTGGCTTACCTCACTATTGTACCTTTAGCCAAATTAAGCCATGTAGTCAAGCCGAGATTCAATGTGGACAGATATTACCAACTAGCACAGCTATAGGGAGGCAATAACAGACATGGACCATAGCTATAAACAGTTAAACATACTTGCTAGCTGTTTTTGCTTTAATATAACCAATCATTTCCTGGGAGAAATAAGTAAGATGACTTAAAGTATATAAGCACAATGTCATGAACATAGTCAATATTATGTCAAAGTTAGTTATTATATTTTAAAAATTTAAATATTTTTTACTAGAAACTTACTTTTTCTTAAAAATCCAGTAATGGATTTTTAACTAGACATATATTTTCACAAGATGCTATTGTTATATAGAAAGAAATATCCGGTAAAACATTACTCTGAATTCTTCTCAACACTTCTGCCAACCTAGATTCTCTAAATAAATATCTGCTCCTGCTGTTCTCCTCACTAAACCCCACCACGACTTCCTGTGGTTACCTCATAAAGAACAAACTGTGTGCTTAACCTGGAGGAACCTCTGTCATCTTAACTATAACGATCTCTTCAGCATGGTAACTACTTTTGATATGAACACTGTGCAATCATTTTTAATTAAAATTTGCAACACTGTATTAGAGAGCAGCAATCATTAGAATAATACCAGTTTGTCTTTTGCTAATCCTCAGGAAATTGGATAATGTTCTTCTGGATAAGTACCCCTGATTTATTAATATCACTATATTATACACACTAGTGATGCAAAATTTATATGGGTAAATGTGCTTTAATTTTCTATTGAATATATATTAATGCCTTTGAATCTATGATATATGTTATTTCTAAACAATATCAAGTTGTAATCAACTTAATAAAGTGGATAATATTGTGATAAACAAGTATCATGGACTAATCTCTACAGGGCCAAGATAATTTCAAACCTAGATTTCAAGTACTCTCAACAGATTTATTGGCCAGATGTGTCAAGCAATATTAGCATATCAAACTTGTCTTTTAAAAACAATACTATGTATTATATATACACATATATATCAGTTGTTCTTTTAGTTATATCTTTTAAAATATATTAATTGATTTATATACATGTAGGTATATAGGTGTCTGGGCACTGTTTTCATCTAATTTATGCATTTCTTTCACATTCTTTATAATAAGCACTTTTCATTATGAGCTTTTTAATATAATTATATTTTAATTTAATTATTTTTCTTCCTGTATTAGAGTCCACTTGGTGCAAATAGTTTTTTGCATTGAAAGTTGCTTGATTTGTACCTCTCCATATTTCCTTTTCATTCTTCATGTATTTTTATATTCAAGGATTATGTTTTATAAGGCATGTGTATTAATTTTCTACTGATTCTCCAAAATCTTTATAGCTTAAAATATGCCATACTAATTATTTCTCACTTGCTGTGAGTCATGAGACTGGACTTGGCTCAGCTAATTTTTTTACTGTCAAAATTTTTGGCTGAGCTGTATTTTAAAGTAGAGGTTCAAATGGGAAAGAATCCATTTCCAAGTTCATTCAAACTATTTGCAGAATTTATTTTCTTGCAGCTGAAGGTCAGAGGGTCCCAAATTCTACCTGGTTGTTAGATAAAGTTCACTATTATCTCCTTGATGTCTCCTGCAGCTTCTAGGGACTGGACACAATTCCTTGTTATACGGGTTTTCACAGTGAGGTTGCTTATTCATTAAGGCGTCAAGCAATAAGAGTGTCTGGAGTGAGTCTTCTAGGACATTGGGGATTTATATAATGGGTAGAAAATAATCAAGGAATGATAGCCACCAACTTTGTAATAATCTAATCCTTAGAAATAAGACACAGATCTTCACTACACCTGGAGGAGAGAGGTAAGAAGAATTACACAAAAGGATAAAGACTAGAAGGTCAGGAGGTGTGGATTGTAGGAGAATATGTTTTTTTTCTGTCAGATAAAATATAGTTCATTTTCTTTTAAAATTTAGTCTGTTTATCATGATCTGATAATTGGATTACTTAGTCTGTGTAAACAGGCTTTAGTGCAATAGTTGATATATCTAGAAAGCAATGTCCCATGACTCTGATTTTATTATTATTTTTGGCCAGCATTTTTCTTTGCTTTTGTTTTCTTCCTTTATTTTAGGACTACACCTGAGTTCTTATAGTATTAAGGATGCAAAGAAAAGGAATCCTAGTGCACTGTTGGTGGGAACGCAGACTGCTGCAGCCACTGTGAAAAACAGTACAGAATTTCCTCAAATAATTATGAATGGAATTACTTTTTGAACCAGTGAATTCCCTTGCTAGGAATTTGCTCTAAGAATTCTGAAACACCAACTTGAAAGAACCTATGCACCTTTATGTTCATGGCAGCACTATTTAAAATAGCCAAGAGCTGGAAACAGCCTCAGTGCCCATCGGCAGATGAGTGGATAAAAAAGCTGTGATATATTTACACAATGAACTAGTACATAACCCCCAAAAGAAGGAATTCCTACCTTTTGAGACAGCATTGATGGAACTGGAGACTATTATGCTAAGTGAAATAAGCCAGTTGGCCAAAGGTAAATACCATATGATCTCACAAGAGGAATTTAATGAACAAAATAAACTAATGAGAAAAAGGTAACCAGCGGCATAGAATCATGGAATAGACTGACAGCAGTAAGAAGGGAGGAGGGAGGGGGGACTGACTGAAAGAAGGTGAGGGGCTAGTCAAAGAACATGCATGAAGGAACCATGGACATGGTCAATGGTGTGGGGACTGACTACGGAAGGGGGGGTGGGCTGGACAGAGAGGGGTGAAGGGGAAAATATTGGGAAAATTGTAACAGCATAAACAATTAAACACTATTTTTTTTTAAAAAGTCTCCTGTAGGAATTGTGAGAGGTTACCCTTAGCTTAAGGAGGGTCGTTGAACCTAAATACTGACTCAGAAAAATGTGGAATACTTCCTTGATTATATGATCAGTGCACAAAGCAAAAGCATAGAGCACCAGCAAAGGGGTGCTCAAAAATTCATCTTTAAAAATGTACAGTATGTATTTAATAAAGTGTCCTCAGGAGTGACAAAAATTGTATGTATATTGTAACTTTTACTTGGCAGTTTTGTACTGTTACAGTTTGGAACTGCACCGGGGGTGCCATTATTTTTATATCCTATTGCCTGGAAACACCTTAGTCATAGCTTTAAGTGAAGAAGCCTGAGGTGGAGGTTAGTTGTCAAATCTTTATGAATCCTCAGAGGAATGCTTCCGCTGGACTTCTGTAGAAAAACTTTAACCAGCTCGTTCCCACACATACCCTCCGAGGTCATTGTGCTATGAGACAGGGAACCTGGCCCTGAGTAAGTCCGAATAGGACCTGCTGGTAGTGTGTGGGTTCTCGATTTCATGAAGGAAAGATGTAACGAGTCCAGTGACTGTAAGGTACACTTGTTAAAGCTGGAGACAGTAAAACAAGCAAGGGCTTAGCATAAAAGAAGCAACAGGAGAGCCTAGGCTGGGCTGCTCATTGGGAAGTCAGAGAAAGGGGGGCCTGAGGCTCAGGGAATTAGCCTCAGACAAGCTGCCACTGCCTGTTGCTCCCCCGTTTGCAGGTCTCCTGGGGACCCTTCCAGCTTAAGAGATGTGTGCCTGTGGGGGAAGAGCTAAGGGAAGAAGAAATGAAAAGGAATAGCACAGATTGCTTACCAGATGGAGAGTGCACTCTGTGTCCTTTGTGCTGAGGCTTTTCTCTCTCTCTCTCTTGCAGGCAGGAATCTTAGGGGAAGTCTCAGGGAAGGGTTTCCAGGTGTGCCCTTTCAGGGTCATGGTCTTTACTGATTGGTCAGTGAGAAGGTAGGGGGTCTGCAGTCATTGCAGCTGGTCCTGGCATCGCCCCGCCCACCTGGTTTTGCTGGGTTTCTATGCCTAGAGCTGAAATACAACTGAAGCTTAGATATTATCTCTAGGGAGGTGACCTTCTATATCTGGCTGTAATTGCTCAGCCATTTATTCAGCTATCTGTCTTAATTGTCCCATTCCACTTGCCAAGGAATTTCCCTAGCTTCTTACTGTCTTGCCTCAATTGTAGCAACTTATCTGCTCCTAGAGAGGTCAGTAGGGCATCATAACCGGCCATTCCCAAAGGGTACCAATAAATTCACAAGGCAGGATTGGTGTGCCGGTGCAATTCCCAGCTACGGAGAAATCCCCAGAAGCAGGCACACTGGCCTATAAAGAATCCTATTGCTGTAGATTGAGGTTCTAAAATACCAGGCTATATTGGTCTGGACTCTTGCTAAAAGCAACCAGAAATAAATAGATTCAGATACCAAAAGTTGATTCTGGATAGGACTGCGTGTAGGGAAGCAAAATCAGAAGTACAGATGTTTCAAGCCACAGTGCAAGACCATAACCAGAACAAGAGACTGAGTCTCAGACAGTGGGTAACTGCAAGATGTGAATCCTTCTGTCCTTATAATGATATAGGTACATTTTATTATGGCCAAATATCTTATTGCAATATTCTAGCTAATAAAATTGATGGCAATCAAGTTTTTAGGAAAAACAGGCTTGCATTACAGTCTTTACATGTGATTAATTTTAGTAGATATTGTGGGAGAAATACTAATTTTTAAAAGATTGTATTTATTTGTCTTTAGATGGGAAGGGAAGGAGAGAGGGAGAGAAATATCAATGTATGGTTGCCTCTCGTGCGTCCCCTGCTGGGAACTGTCTTGCAACCCAGGCATGTGCCCTGACTGGAAAGAAATACTAAATTTTAACTGAAAGATTATCATACACTTACACTTGAAAATTAGAATTGTATAATCATATTATATTGAATACAAAAATAAAAATGTTATTAATAAAATTACTTCTTCCTATAATATATGAATTTAATTTATCATTCCATGCAACTTTCTATTTTGAGTTAATATTTTACTGAACATGTTTTTATGAATGTCCTACTGAGGAAAATATAATGCAATTTTTTTATTATTTGGATTATTCATTTGTTCATTTGTCATTTTCATTTCCTTAGTGGATTGATTTCCAATTCATCAAATTGTTATACTTTCAGAAAACAGAACTATTTTTCATCACATGCATTGATTACTTGAAGTTAGCTGCAGCTTCTGAAAGAGCAAAGATACGTTTTCTATAGGAACCAACCTTTTGCAGAAAAATTTCTAGCTTACCTTTTCCCTCTATTTATTTTGCTGCATATGAAACTGATTAATAGTCATCTATGAGGTCTATGATAAGACACAACAAAGCCAATTTATGTGGCATCAGGAGATCACTTTACATTCATCTGAGTGTAGAAAATAAATATAATATGCATGCAAACAGGCCCAGAAGAGGCCATTTTGACCTTAATGATTGAGACTCTATTCTCTCCTCTGTCTTTAGAGACTTTCTCTAATTAATAGGTTTTCTGAATTACAATGAAGGGAAAAATTGCCAGGAGGAATTTTATCATGGCTGGAGCCTAGATGAAAAGAGTTGTACCATATGCTTTTGAGCTCCTAATGTGTGCAAAGCATTTTAACAGGTACAGGAAAAGATGTATTGCCAATGACAAGGCCTGAGAGAGATAAATAATTCTTGCCTCCAGCATAATTTAACCTGACAAGGATGAATAAGTAGGTGATAATTATTCTCATTAATTCATTAATTGATTCGATAAATAATTATTGACCACCTACTAAGACCACACCCAGGTACATTCTCAAAGTATTTTAATTGAATTTATTGGGGTGACAATAATAAAATTATATAGGTTTCAGGTCTACAATTCTATAACACATCATCTGCATATTGTATGGTGTGTTCACAATCCAAAGTCATCCCCCTTCTGTCACTATTGATTTTCTGTTTATGCTCTTCTACCCTCCCCCACTTTCCCTCTGGTACTTACCATGTTGTTGCCTGTGTCTACTGGTTTTTTGTTTGTTTGTTTTTGTTTAATCCCATCACTTTTTCACCCAGAACCCCAACATCCCTCTCTTCTAACAGATGTCAGTGTGCTTTCTGTATATCTATGAGTCTTTTTCTATTTCATTTGTTAGTTTATTTTGTTCATTAGATTCCACACATAAGTTAAATCACAGAATATTTATCTTTTTCTCACTGGCTTATTCCACTTAGGATAATATTCTCCATGTCCATCCATGTTGTTGCAAAAGATGAGATTTCTTTCTTTTTTATGGCTGAGTCATACTCCACTGTGTAAATCTACCAGATTTTTTGTTCTTATTTTGTTTAATCAACTCGTCTTTTGAAGGTGACTTGTGTTGCTTCTAAATCTTGGTTATTGAAAATAGCACTACGGTGAATGTATGCATGCATATGTGCTTTTGAATTAATCTTTCAGGTTTCTTTTAATATATTCCCAGAAGTGGAATTGCTGGGCCAAAAGGCCATTTCATTTTTACATTTCTGAGGAAGTTCCATACTATTTTCCACAGTGTCTGCACCAGTCTGCATTCTCACCAACAGTGCACTAGGGTTCCCTTTTCTCCACATCTTCCCAACACTTGTTTGTTGATTTATTGATGATAATATTCTTATAGGTGTGAGGTGATATTTGGTTCTGGTTTTAATTTTCATTTCTTGGATGATTAGTGATGTTGAGTATCTGTTCATATACCTATTGCCTATCTACTTGTCCTTGTTGTCTTATATATGGGTAGGGGGCAACTGGCATCTGGTGGCTGGAGGGAAGAGAAATTGCCAAATAACTTTCAATGCACAGGACAGAGTCCTTGTGCACACGCACACGTGCGTGCGCACACACACACCTGGCCCAAAATGTTAATTGTGCCAAGGCTGATCAGAATAGGATTTAAAATCACAATGTTTTGCTGGAAGAAGCTGAGTTTAAGAGGAGTAACATAGGATGTGGTATGGACAGTCAGGAAGCTATTGCAGTGTTATAAGCAAGAGGCACTTGTAACTTGGATTGAGTTGGCAAAATTCTAAGATTTTAGGATAATAGATTGTATACTGTTTCTGCTTGTGTACTTTATCATGGATTTCTTGGCTCACCCTTTTGGCATAAGGCAGCAGCTTGGCCCACATGTTACCCAGATGCTGCTAAATATCTTCCTTTACCTTACTTGATTATTGGGCGTGATGTGTTAGCTGCAGGATGAAGGTCATGCTTATTCTATCACTAAATTCGGCATTGTAGCAGTGATGAGAGAGTAATGTATCCTAGTTTGTCCTGTGGTCTCCAGCTCATTCTCAAAAGTTCTAGTTCACTGTTGATACAGGTGGGCGCTCTTAATTAAAATTTGTAAATGACTAGACACAATTAGAGTTCAGGAGCAATCAAGTCCCAACTGTCTTTAAGACATAAGAAAGGTAAACCTTTGTAGTGGTGGTAAAATGAAGACAGAGATGTTTTCACAAAGACTGAAACAGCTTTAAATAAATCAATCCCGGATGGTACCAAGGTGGACCGCTTTTAGCCCAAGTGGTGTCCAGTAAGGAACATAAATCTCTTGGAGGAAGACAGTAACAACAGAACTTCAAAAGACCGTACAATTTTTAAATCTGTATTTGTTCATAGGAACATTTCCTGGCACAACTTTTGTTCTGTTTTGCATTTTATTCTTCTTCAAAAATGCCTCAGTTATTCTTGAGAACTTGTTTCATGAAAAATATAGAATAAACTTTCGATAGACTAGTTTATTTTAACTTTTAATGGAGTGCCATTCCATTTCTATAGATCAATGTATAGTTATAATTTATATTGGAGATGCATCAGTCTTTATAAGATTTCATCTGCTTGTACATTTGGATATTTTTTATATTCTCTCTGTCTGCCTCTCTGTGTATGTATGTGTAGCACATGCTTTTATAGAATCTCTCTAGTTGTATAAATTTTGCCATTGTGAAGAAAATTTATTTTACATTTTGTAAGTCCTTATTTTCTAGATTTTTAGCATTGCTATAATATGAATATGATAACAAACATTGGCAAGTTCTCATTTTTAGCAAGATGACAGAGAAGAAAATTATTTTAACATGTTAAACAAGTGATAGATTCTTCCTCAAAACCCAGAGATGTGTAGATTTTCATTTGCACAGTAAATATGACTGAGAAAAAGTGATTCTCAAACATGCAAATGGGACATTTTTTCCTACGAGCTTTAGAGTTATGGAGACAAAAAAACCCACAAATAATTACAAAGTTAATTGGGTAAAATATAGTATCCAGATGTGGACAGTAATATTGCACTTTAGTCTTCACTCTTTAGATGACATTTAATCTAACATATTTACATATGAGCACCACAATTTAAATGAATATTAATTGTAAGATCTCAGAAAGAAACACACAGAATCTAACAAACAAGACGCCATGCCATTTTTTTGTTTTGTTTTGTTTATTTAATAGACAGCTAGAGTTTGCTAATGATATATGCTATCAGTTTATTGATGGGAAAAATAATTAAAGCAGTGAGCTTATGATTTGACTGAGACATTTATGCTTACAAATATAAAATAAAAAACAATAAAAATTATTGAGCTTAGAGTTATAAAAACTAAAGAATTCATAAAATTCTTTAAATACTTAGAAATAGGAATACAATTCTGAAATCAGTAAATTTATTAGGAGGCTGTTATAAGGAGGATGTGGGGCTGTGTATATAAAATAATTATGTTTTTCCAAAAACTAAAGTTATTCAATGCATTCCTTAGTTGGTAAAATGCATATCATAGAGAGTAAACACCTTTTAGATATTAAACACAGGCTGAGTTTTTACAGACTAAGATTGCACTCTATAGTAGTGTTTGGCAGCTACAAGTATTGGGAAGGTTCTTCAGATTTAAACTGTGATTTGAGATTCTATTTTTACTTTATCGTTATCCTTAACCAAATCTAATAAAGACTCAAGTTTAGATATCATTATTCTAAATGATGTCTACATCCCAAATAAAACATTCCATGCTTTTCAATTATTAAAGAAAATATGGAAAATACTCTTCTTTTAGGTATTGGTGTATGGAAAGACCTAAATCAGTGTCTTAATAAACAAATATTAATTCAACTATGATTCTTTCTGAGCCAGGTTTGGCTGATATCTGAAAGGTTCATTTGTGACCTGCGGTCAGCTGGTAGGTTAGCTTGGAGGTGACTGGTCTGGACTGACCCACTCACATATAGAATACTATATATTACTGGCCTATCTGGTGAGACAGGGACCACTGGGCCACACATCTCTCATCTTCCACCAAGAAAATCTTTGGGCCTATTCACATAGTAGTGACAGATTTCCAAAAGAGGAAAGGGAACCCCTTAAACCTCGTGAGGCCCAGTTTCAGACGTGGTGTATAGTGACTTACGCTGCACCATGTCGCTAAAAGCCAGTCAAGGCTAGTCTGTACTCAAGGGGGTTGAGTGGACTCTATCTTATCATTAAAGGTCATATTGCAAAGGGAATAACACCCCAAAAGGTAAATATTTGCGGATACTTCAACCGATCGTCCAAAAAGTGAGAATAACCAAAAGTGCATGTGAACTTAGTATACTGAATATAGTACACCTGTTGGCTCTGTCTTAAAGGGGTTGGCTTTGATGTTTGGGCATCATCTTATGATTTACTCTGACTTCTGTACTCACTGGGATGCTTACTTATCCCCTGTGCCAAAGAAAAGGAATGGATTAGCCTAAATATGACCATATTAATGTAACTCTGTATCTTGTTGACCTCACTGCTTGGAAATAAATAGATAAAGAGCTGTGAAACTTCTTTATCTGAAATCTTCCATGAAAATAAATTTAGGTCAGCCTGTAAAGAATTTGTCTCGGTGTTATGGAAAATAATTCGGAAAATAATGACTCTGGCGCAATTCGGGGTAACGGAGTGAGGCTTTATTACACACGCGGACCCAGAGGAGGCAGTCTCCAAATTCTGGGCCCTGAACCTTGGCTGGGCAGGGCTTTTATAGCTCTCTGGATGCCCTATCCTATGTGTCAGAAGCAGGAGGCACAGAAGCTGATGCAAAAATAACTCTAGCCTTGAGGTGTCCTTGAGGTGTCCATATCGGAGGCTGGGTGTACAGAAGCCAAAGTGGGAGTTAGCTGCTACATTGGTGGTTCTATCTATAGTGTGACAAGGTTCAAAAGATCTTTACTTTTATGCTTGGGAGAGAAAAGTTGAAAAATCACAAGATTGAATTCATTGCTATTCTGTCACTGTTTTCTGATACTGATGTGAGGCTTGAGTAGATATTACAAAAATAAAATGTATTAAAATGTAAGCTCTAAACTTAATCATTAATGTTGTTGAAAGTAGAACATTTTTTTATAAAGAAGATTTAATATGTATGTGGGGATTACTTATTTTCTCCGACATGACCTGTGTTTTGAAAACGCATTACTCTATGTGTTGCTATGTGCTTCCAGGAAGTACAGAGCTATGAATTATGCTCAGTTGTAGTAACTTTTAATTTTATCAGATATTTTCTGATATATTCAATGTTCTTTGCTTAAGTACTTTTTACCTGAGCCAACCTTTTATCTCTATTTTATTGGGCCTATTTTTTATTTTTTATTTAATTTATTTAAATCATATCTAAAGATAGTGAATGAACTAAAATATCAGAGAAAAATAATTACAAATTTCTGTGTCACAATTTTTTCTATTCACCTATTTGGATATAATTACTATAGAAACTTTTGATAGAGATAATGAAGCAAGTAACATATTTTCAGTGAGAAGTACTCCCAGGTTTAGATTGTAAAATTAATTGCCTTAGGCAGGGTCTTAACCCCAATTACTTCAATTAGGTGTTTCATGGAATTCATTATATTCAATTAATATTTGTTAAATTTATTCAGTATTCTTAACACTTTTATGAGTGCAATAAAAAACTCATAAAGTGTACTCAAACTTTTATTATTGAAAGTTGAATTTGAAAGATAGCTAGCTTTTCAGTTTGGGTATTGACTAATCAATATTTTATAGATTCAATTTTTAAGTTACATGATTCTATCTTGTATAAGCTAATAGTTGCTCATAAATGGATTCTAAACCACTCTCCCCAAAATCATACTATCTGTCTCCAGATTTGCTGGTGCTCAAACTTTTCCCCTATTTGCTTTTTATATGATTTCTGGCCACGTCAAGACACCTGCACTTGTCTATTATTGTGCCTCACCATACTTCTAAAATAGAAATTTGGAAGTGCAATTTAAAAAAAATTTCCTCAAAAACCAATTTATAACTTCGTAAACAACTACATCCAGTGATTTTCCTACAATTTTATTAATTGCGTTTTGTAAGCAAAATGTATGATGTACACTGTTAGCTGAAACTAAACCATAAGAAGACACTGGAAGTTACTTTTGGAGGGATGAAACTTATTTCATAATTTTACACAGAAAGAAGCTGAAAGTAAAGTCAAATAACTATTTCAAGTACAAGAACTATTAGTGGATGAGTCACCACTTGTGGACACTGTAATCCCAAGATTTCTCCTACATGATTCTGAGAGAAGCTACCAAGTATTGCCTCTCCAAAGGGCGTTCACTTAAATATATTTACTTCATTTCTGATCTACAATTTACTGACCTAAAAATGGAAATCAGCTGTATTTTAGGACAAAAGGACCAACTAATTCTCAAAATCCTTGCCTAAGATAGCTGAATCTGTCAGAACTTCTCTTGTGAAAATCAAGTAATAAATGGCAGAGTATTAATAGCAAGTTGGTAAGACTCTCAATACTACAAAGACTGCCAGACTATATCTCTGATGCAGTAAAGAAAATAGAATGGATATATAACTTATCAACATGGTCATAACTTGAATTTGTGTTTGTAAAATACATATCATAAACTGTAATTTTGTTTTAATTTACTATGCATTGATAACTGATTTATATATCACTTTAATCAGTACATTTTATTATATTCAGTATTTGATGAAGTGTTTTTATATAAATGCCAATTATTCTGTAATCTTGAAATTTAAGTTATTTTCTATGGATTGTTGCAATGCTTATGTCAACCCATATTTGCCTATAAATTTATTGACATTGGAGATAATTAGAATAGATAATTAGAAAGAAGGAGAGAAGGATTTTTATGAGTAAATATGTAGTCTGCAAGACACTATGCATACTGTGTTTTAGTTTAAAAGTCAAAAATAATTTATGAAATTGTATAATTCAAGGTTCTGTAGAGTGATATAATAAATCTATTATATATCACCACCAAAAGTAGAAAATTAAAAATATTTAAAAATTCGTTTTCTTTTTTCATGAAATTCGTATGACTGAATCATGAAAATAGTAAGTGTATAGAAATCAGAGGCTCATATCTAACAGATTCTAGGAAGCAGCTTCCAGTATGTTTTGGTACTTTTCATTAGGAATGCATCCAAACTGTCTTTGGCCTGCTTTCCATTGCCTTTGACAAGAGGCTCTCAGTGTGTAATCTCTAGAAGTTTTCAGGGAGTACAAAAGGTAAAGTTTTTGTATAATGATACTATGACATTGTTTTTCTCTTTGTCTGTGTTGTTATTTTCTCTGCTGATGCAAAAGCAATGATATGTGCAATTGCTGATACCTTAGCTTAAATAAATCAGGACACCAAATTGTATTCATAGTCCTTGTGTTCTTCACCAAACACACACACACACACACACACACACACACACACACACACAGAAAGTTGTGGTGAAACATGTCCTTGATGAAGCAGTAAAAATATTTATTTAAACTTAGCTTTTTGGCACATTATTATTCTATGTCGCAGTAGGGAAAGTACACAAGGAGTATTCTCCTGCCAATCAAATTATGGTGGTTTTCTTGAGAAAGCCACTTGTGTGATGGTTCTAATTGTGAGCTGAAATAGCCAATACTTTTCATAAAAAAAACATTTATAATAAAAGAAGTCTAACTAATAATTTTTTCAGAGTCAAGTACTTGGTAGAATTTTCTCAGAAAGAATCAAAATGAGACTGTTACTTCAAAGGGAATAATTTATAGTTTTCGCTGCAAATAAGTTGTGAGCATTCAAATGAAGATTAGAAATTGAGAATATTTGTAACTGTCATTTTTAATTTTAGTTACCTATGACTTTTAAAACTTTATAATAAAATAGGTTGTTACTACAAGTGAATGTGATTTTTTTGATGGAATATAATAAAATGTGTCAACAATGGAAAAATCTGCATAATTCAGTGAAACTATATTCCAAATGATCAATGCTTGTTATTACATGATTATTTACAGGTAGAAATTTCATTCAAGTTCAGGACAATGGGTTGTAACAAAACAAAGTATAAAAAGTGTGCTGTTATAGCTTGAGATTTCAAATTGTCACTAATGTTTAGGTTTTTACAAAAAAGAATATCTATAATTATCTAAAAAGATTACTCAAATACCTTTTTCTTTTCCAATTACATATGGCTAGGAGGTCAAATTTCCTTCATATACTTTAACCAAAACAAGATAGTACAATAGATCAAATATGGAAGCAGACGAGAATGAAATTATCATTTTTAAAATCAGAGATTGAAGAGATTTACAAAAATGTAAAACAGTGTTCTTGAGAAAATTGTTTTTTATTGATTTTTATAGAGAAAGAGAGAGAGAGACATTGATTTGTTGTTCCACTCATTTATGCATTCATTGATTGATTCACACAAAAGATGGAACCCACAACCTTGGTATATCCAAACAACATTCTAACCAACTGAACTACCTGGGCAGGGCCTTGAGCATATTCATTTTTGAATAACTTATGCAGTTATTCTGAATAAAAATTATTTCTGGTAACAAATAATGGTTTACTATTCTTAAATTTAAGTGAATTAGTAAATACTGTTAACTTTTTGTTTCATTTCTAACATGTTAAATATTGTTAGATATCAATGCATAAATCAAAGTTGTCTAGAGACTGCAGTAATTTTTTAACTTTTGAACTTTTTACATTTTTTGTCTTTACAAATATTTGCATTTAATTTTTAACATTTCAGTTTTTAGTTATTAAACCTTTAAAATTATAAAATATTTAATTTTGATGTTCTATAATTTTAATTATAATTGTTAATTAATTTAATTTCTATTTTACATTTTTATTATTTTCATTTAAAATTTAACATTTTAAATACTTTTACAGTTTAAGTTTTTGCACTTTTTTATAATTTATTAATTTTAAATTTGTATGGTTTACATAAAAATTGCAAAGGTAATACTTAGTGTTCTCACATATCTCTTACATAATTCTCTTTGTTTAATATTGACATAACTATGGTATTATCAAAACAAAGAAATTAATATTCATTGAATACTGTAAACTACAGGTTTTTTCTATAGTTTTAAATATATATTTAAATTATCTTAAAATTAAATAATATTTATATAAATAATATATAATATGTAAATTATATAAATGATTAAATTACATTTTAAAGTATATATGCATATCATGATATTAAATATGAATATTATGATATTAACAATATTAAAGTATATTCTATTCGTATACTTTATGAATAATTCATAATTCATATTATATTCATAAAATTTATAATTTAAATTCCTATTTGACAATTCAATCTAGAACACCAGTTTGAATTTAATGCTGTTTCTAATTAGATTCACTTAATGTGTAACACTACCTTAGAATTTCTTTTTTTATATTTTATTTATTTATATTTAGACAGAGAGGAAGGGAGGGAGAAAGCGGGGGAGAGAAACATCAATGTGCGGTTGCTTCTCATGCATCCCTTACTGGGGACCTGGCCTGCAGCCCAGGCACTTGCCCTGACCGGGATGGGACCCGTGACCCTTTGGTTTGAGGGACTGCACTCAATCCACTGAGCCATACCAGACAGGACATATCTTAGAATTTTCTTGTCTTTCACAAACTTGCTGGTTTTCAAGAGTTGTGAGAGGTGTTTTGCAGAATGTCCGTCAGTTAGGTTTATCTGAAGTTTTCTCATGACCATGGTGAAGCTGTGGGTTTTTGTGAAGAGTAGCACAGAGTTATGAGACCTTTTTCTTTAAAGCATGTCAGTGGGCACACGATCTCGACATGACATGAGCACAGATGGCAACCTTGGTCAGAGGTTCCTTCACCATAGTTACTGTTTTTTCCCTTCAATACTTCATTTTTTAGAAGAAAATCACTGAGTTGAGCTTGAACTCCAATGGAGTGGAAACAATATATAATCTCCTCGTAATGTAATTAATGTATCAAATATCCTTTTTCCCATAAAATTTTATCTCTATTTTTTAAATTAATTTTTAGCATTCTTTGGTGTATCTCACTTGCAGCAACTGTTAGTATGTTTCTACTGATTTTCTGCCTCTGATTTTTTCTCCTTTTATCCTATGAAATTTCCTTCAAGAAAAAAATTGTTCCTGTTTATATATTTATTTATTTAATGTTTTATATAGAAATTAATGGGTTTATTGATTTTCTTTTATTATTTGGCTTATGATTCAATAATATTGTCATTATATTCCAAGTTCGGCTTTCGGGAGTACTTTCACGTTGGTTTCTATGTCCCCTTAACATGCCCCCATCATTTGATCATGTGAGCAATTTCTTAATTTCTTTTCCTATAAGATATTCCAGTCTTATTTTATATTTCACCTTTCTGGACCTTAGAATCAGTCATTTCTCCAGAGTTTCAGTTATTATATTAGAGAATGATATTGGAAGTCGAGATCTGAGGGCTGGGTGTACTCATTGCTACTGGGTGTAGTATGTATTCTAGCATTCTCTTGGTCCCTGGTGCTTTGTTTGTAAGTTCGAATCTGCTGTTGAGCCCCTCTGATAAAATTTATTTCTACCTCTTAGCAATGGCCAGTGTGGCTAAGTTGGTTGCATGTCATCCTGTATGGGGCACATGCCTAAGTTGTGGGTTGGATCGGATCTGGGCACAATCCCCTGTCTGGGTGCGTAAGGGAGGCAAACAATAGATGCATGTCTCTTGCATCGATGTTTCTCTCCCTTCTCTTTTTCCTTCCTGTCTCTCTAAAAAAGCACTGAAAAAGTATCTTCAGGTGAGGATAAAAAAATAAACAAAATATTTAATTCCAGCTATTAGAATTTTCAATTCTAGAATGATTTCTATTGGTCCTTTTATGTAATTTCTATCGCTTTATTGAAATACTAGGTGAGATAAAATTGTCATACTCTTCTTTATACATGGCTTATTTTAGTTCCTTGAAGTTATTTATAAAATCCAATTTAAAGTATTTACTAAATTGAACATCCAGGTGCTTTCATAGACAGTTTCTATTGACTCCTTATTATTCCTTTGTATGGCCACAGTTTTCTATTTATTTGCAAGTCTCCTAACTTTTAAAAACTGGGCATTTTAAATAATACCTTTTATCAATTCTGAGATCATTACCCAATGATTGTTGTTGTTTTGTTGTTGCTATTTTTACCATTATTTACTTTTCTAGACATGCTCTGTAGCCTGGATTATCTGTAGCATGCAACCAATAATGTATTGGGTTTTTTTGTTTGTTTGTTTGTTTTGTTTATTATTATCACTGTCTTAGATTGTTGGGCTGCTATAATGGAATACCAAAAACTGGGTAACTTATAAACAACAAAAATTTGTTTGTTACAGTTATGGAGACAAGGAAGTTCAGGATCCAAGTGCCAGCAGACCTTGCCTGGTGGGTGTCCTCCAACTGGTTCATCTTTCTGCCATGTCCTCACACTGCAGAAAGCAAAGGAGCTCTTTGGGGTCTCATTTATAAGAGCACTAATCCTAATCATGAGGACCCCAGCTTCATGACCTAAGCACCTCCCAAACCCCCTACCTCAAATATCATCACATGGGGATTAGCTTGGAACGCATAAATTTTGGAGTATACATTTAGTCTATATAAATCATGCAACCTATGGTGGCACCTGAGTCAGCAGATAGTATAGCTAAGTGATTAGCCAATGATTTCTTTAAGTTCATTGAGCCAAAAAGACTTCTACCTTTAGAAGAGAATCGTGTGTGTGTGTGTGTGTGTGTGTGTGTGTGTGTGTGTGTGTGTGTGTGTGTTAGGGTTACCTTCAACATTCAACATGCTGGTTGTGTGTACTTCTTCTTAACATTTCAGTTACTGCTTGTGCAGTGTTCGGAGAACAGCCAGAGATAAGTAGCTGCAGCGTTTTCCTGGGCGTACATGCAGCTTTCTCAATCGCCAGGTATACGTCAGAGCCTTTCTTAAATCTCTAGATACTTTCTGTTCCCCAGATATTACCCTTACATTTTTGCCTGTAGTTTTGTTTGTTCACAATTTGTCCAAAGTTGTATTGCAACCTTAGGTAACCTCTGTTGAACAATTGGAGCTGATTGTTCTCAGTGCTTCAGGATATGGTTTTTTCTCTTGAGCTGAGATCTGAGTCAAGTGAAACAGCCGTAATATCCTTGGGGTGAGGTTTATCCTGGAGCTTCCTGTTGGATCAAATAATGACAATAAACTGGCGATGGGACTTTCAATGAGTTTCCAACAGGTATGAAGGCTGTTGTTTTTTGAGGCTATAGTTTGGAATAGTCTTAAATTACAGTGCCACAAAATCCACAAATTTCATTGATATTTAGTACTTTTTCTTAAATAAATATATTTGTTGCTTTAAACATTTTCAAATTTCAAAGTTCAATGTTTGTAATATATATCTTGAATAAATGCTGTGCTCTTAGAAATAACTGAGTTTTTTATTTCAAATGTATTTTTTAGTCAAAATTCTAGTCATTTATTTTTTAAAATGCTGAAAAAGCAATTCTAGAATTTCTGTGGAAGTAAACAAAACTGCAATTTGACACATTTAAATGAAATGACAGAATTTTTTAAAAATCTCTATTTGTAAATCATGCAAAACTTTAATCTTGTGTTATCAGAGCAGAAATACATTTTCCTACACATTCCCAGTATAAATTTGGTTCCATTTTTTGTTAAAATAATCTAAATTACCCACATTTATAACAGATGATTTTTCTACTTTCCAATGATTCATAAAAGAAATTCTGAGATAAATTAGACATTTAAATATTTTACAGATGCATTTTACCAACTTTCTCATACTTTTTATCTCTTAGTCACACCTTGATACAAAGATTACTTTGACAATATAGAATATAAACACAATGTTTTGGAATTACATCCAATGCTTTCTTTATTTATTACTTTCTTCACTGAATAAATATTGTTGTTACATTCCTAGTAATATACTGCAAACTACGGCACAGGATTGATCAAGATGAACAGGACTCCTGCCTTCAAGAATTCTCTTATTGAAAGGAAGACATAGATTAAACCAACTAAATATTCTGAGTGTAACAGAGGGGCTGTCAAAATTGCCAGCATCAAGAGAACACTGAAAATATAACCTTGTTTGCTCTTAGGACACAGGCAATATCTTCTGTAAACATCACCATACTTCTACTCCATCTAACTGAGAGTAAAACAGGACTTAATATGTTGTAAGACATATTAAGACATTGTCCAGAGGAAGAGTTTGTCACTTCCACTTCCCCAATTTCCACTGGTCATTTAAAAGTTTGACTTCAAAAGACGTTTTTAGAAATGAGAGAAATAATTGTGATGAAAATCTAAAAGACACTCTGTTAAGTGATCTAATTAAGATACCCTTATAAATATTAATATGGACAAAGACATTATCTTGAAATATGTAAATAGCCTTGAATTTTCTTTAAGACAATGAAGATGAACAGGGATAACTTAATCATAGAAGTGGTTCATATGAACTCTGGAGTTGACAGACTGTCAGGAGATTAAGCAGTAAAACATTATATGCCCTCTATTTCTGTATCTATGAAATAAACCACTTCTGGAGATTTGGACGTGTTATTAACTTACATGACAGCAACTCAGAGATAAAAGGTAAAAATCACTTTGAATTATAGCACATTGGAAGACTTCCAGTAAAACATACATATGCAAACTATATGTAACACATATGCCTATATATATCTTATATTTATTTGTGTGTGTGTGTGTGTGTGTGTGTGTGTGTGTGTAGCAAATAGATGATAGATGCTTATGGAATGCACACAAACATATCCACACACATTTTGTTTTGGGGGGATTATTTCTGACCTTCCTAATAGATAACTGAGATTGTTTTTTGTTTAAAATACTATTGATTCTTCTGGGAGTTAGAAAACAATAGTCATTTGAGTGAGCTCTGTGCTATGATATATGCACTGTGCATAGTATATGTTACTGGGAAGACCCAAATTAGGGGACTTGTGCTCCTTGGTTCTTGCCATGCTTGTAAGAATAAATTCAGATGAGAGACAGAAAGTATAGCGGAAATGAGGCAGCGAGTTTGTTTATGAAACACACATGAGCATGAAGCTGCAGTGGACACCCGGCTAGTGCCCTACCCCCTGGGGTCTTAGGGGTTATATGTTTGCAGCCAGCCTCCAGGCTCCCTCTCTTTCTCCCGACTCTGGACGTTGGGATGAACATATAGCTTAAAAAGTCTGCCTTTCCCAGGAAGTGGCAACAATATACACAGAATTTCAAAGGCTTCCCTCCTTCTGTGTTTATGGTTCTCTCTGGTGACCTTCAGAAGACAGGGTTCAGGACTGCTGAGGCAAGATCTGTCTGCCTCCCCATTTCTGCCTTGGCTCGCTATCTCTCCTGCCTAATGGAACACAATTGTAGGTGGAATGAGGTCCACGTTGCGTCATGATCATGGAAGTAACCTGTTAAATAAACAAGTCTATTTCCTACATCTCAAGATGTGCAGAGTTCTCATATTTAATGTGTGGATACAGTAACTCCACTTTTCTTTTAATTTGTATCTTAAAATATATGTTTATATGCTAAAAAACTTTCTTGCTCATCTATTGTGTTCATTGGACTAATTTATGATTTTTTTCCAGTAATGATGTATGAATAGTCATTTTCTTGCATAATATTATATTTTTATTCTCAGACTATTTTGGAGGATAAAAATGTGGATAATTTTTTAGAAAAATTAAGAAAATATTTAGATTTCTTTAATACATGAAGTAAATACAGCAGATCCTTAAATCATGTTGTTTTGTTCAATAACATTTGACTATAACATTGATGACATGGCATAGGAACTTAACTCTCATTTATGTATAACATAGCCTATGGTAAAATTGGTTTTGTTATACATTACTTTGCTTAAAGTCACAGAACTCATGGAGGATGTTAAGGGAGGACTTACTGTACATTAAAACCTATCTGGCTGGGGTATGCAGTTTGATTTCCAGTTTTATTTCATGGCTGTCTTAGGGTATTGGCTAACATCCACGATTCTGGGTACTAGCCAGACTTGCTCAGCCACTTATTTGCTGTCTAACACTGTCATTGGACAACTTTTTGGCTCAAAATAGGTAAAACTAACATAAAGAAATGACTACTTTGTAAAGAAGTTAACAAAATTTAAATTAATTAATACATGTAAGGAATTTACCACATTTGGTACATGATGCATACTTAAATAGAGATAAGCTGGTGTTATTTCCAAATAGTAAAAACAAGAGGGCCCTTTTCTCTATGGAATACAACAATGAACATTTTTTGAATTTAAGTGGTTCTTTCATGAAAAGTTCTGAGCTGATATTTCTAATTGGGAAGGGGATAGTTTTTAAAATATACTTTCTAGTCATAGATAAATAAAGGTGACAAAGGAGACGCAATTAATCATATTCCTAAACTGTTTGTTTTGGATAAACTTCTGGTACAGCCCCAAACTCAATGATTTCCATTTTCTCTTAGAATAAACTTCCCCTATATCCAGTCACTGCATTTAATGCATCTTCAGTCTCTTCAGCCCTTTGTACCATCAATCAAAGAGGAGTCAAAGAGTTGACTTTAGGGCTTGGAAGTTCTAATCCTACTTTATACATTGTCTACTAAAAATAATTCCTTCTGTCCTACCTGTTTCCTTTTGGTGTTACTTTAATTTAACCTATAGTTTACATTTTGATTTATACCTGGCTTCTATTCCTTAGAATTTCCTGGAAAATTTATACATATTCTATAAGAAAACCCATAGTTTTCTCATCTCTCTCTCCAAGGAAATATTGGTGAAAGTTTGGAAAAATGTAATAAGCAATCCCATAAGTTCATATTTATGTGTTACCTTTTCATTGTAACCAGGATACATTGCACTGTCAATATGGGAGTGGAAACCTTATTCCTTTTATGTTTGTAGAAGCCATATCTTACCCTGTGGAGCATGGGTAACATGTATCTAAGAGATACATTCATTCTAGTTTGTGCTGAAATGAAGGGAAAAAACCCCTGCAAATTTGTGTTTATTATATTTATATAATAAAATACTTGTTTTTATTTATTTTCAGTTAAAATCTAAAATTATTGAACAAAGAAATACAAAACATAAAGAATAAAATCTTTCTTTTCAAATAACGGAAACATGGATATTGTTAAAACTACAACCAACAATGTCTTTAACTAATCGGAATCTTCAATAGTTGGCTTTGCAAAGCATTTGTGACATTCATCGCAAACAGTATTGCTATACTCAAGGCATAAATACTTCTCACAACACTAGCAAAAATACTTTGATAAGCATTCATTTTAGATGTATAGTACATAACAGATCTTTTTCTTTTTCTGCTTGTGGAGGGAGTTGTATCTCTGGTGTCGTTAGAATTTCCTTCAATTTGTGTTTGAAATTGATGATGTTTGCTTATGCACACCTGTAGAGATTTCCAAATGCCTTTTCATTTGTTCTGACACTAAGTGCATTACTAGATTTCTAATAAATATTCTGCACCTTATTTTGGCCTTGCTGTTCAGCATATGAATGGTTTCAGTATTTATTCCTACAATATTCAAAACTGCATAGAATATAACCATAGGCCATCTTCCGGTGTTCCTGGATACATTTTGTGTACCTATCATTTAGTCTCTAGTTTCAACTCCTGACTTTATTTGGTTATACTATTCTATTCTATCAGGCGTCTTACGAACCTAAATTTATGGCATCATTGAAATGCATACTTGAAACTAAAATTACATCTTTCCCCTTTTGAGCATATGAGATACAAGTGTGCAATCTGCACCAAGAACAAATAAATTGGATTTTTTGGCCTGTTTTTTGAAGAAAGAAATTCAGGGGATGGTTGGGGTTTATTCTTACAAACAGTACATGCATATGAAATCTGCTTCTTTCTTTTTAAGTTGGAGATCAGATTTATATCAGTGAACCAGGTATCTGCTGTAATATTACATCCTGATGAGTAAGTGGGTTCTGCAGGTCTCTTGATTATGTTGGCTGGTTTGTTACTAATCAAGTAAGGAACTTCGTGCATATATTTCAAGATTTCCTGTATAAAATATATTTGAATTAACCTTAGCAAAAATCTTACCCTACATTTACTGGGTTTGATTGGAATATACTGGCTAAACCCACATTTGCCTCTAAATCCAGCTAAAATTTTGTCCATTTTTACATTCTTTTCCATAGAGTAACATAATTTACAATTTTCTACAAATGCTGAGAAAATGCCTCTCACAGCCACTAGTTTGTCCATTTCAGACATCCTAAGTGGGTAAATTTGTCATCAAACTAATGCAAGTTGATACAAACTATTCTGCAGCTGTTTTTAAGTTTTTCTTCTTATTGGACTTTCCCTCCATGTTGAGTCTTATCCTTTCCAAAAACCCATATTTTTCATTCCTGTCTAATTCTCCCTCACTTTCTTCACTAGAAATATTTTGCTTGGTATCTGAACCTCCTGAATGAACTCCCACATAATCATCTAAATCACTTTCATTTTCACATTCAACTTTATCATTTTCAACATTGGGCTTGAGTAGTGTTTGCTGAAGTTCTTCAACACCTCTTGAGTTATCAAATAGATATGTTTTCCAATCATTTTCAATGGTAAATGAAAAACAAATAAATAAACAAACACAACATTGACTTTGGAGTTCGAGGTATCTCTCAGACACAATTCACTATCAAATATCACACACCCTTTTGAAATGTGATATAACCAAACTGATTGCTTAAATGTTATGGCTTAACATTAGTCATATACAAATGTGCAGCTAGTCATGACCTTGAATCTATGCACCAGATATATGTAACAACATTTAAGGGAAGAGTTTATATCTCTCAGATCAGCTATGACCTCCACAGGGTTTATAATGTGGCTTGACTTTACAGTTGCCCAGTTAGGTTTAGTAGGTAAATTTGTTACTTAAACTAGTTGAGTTTCTTTTACTTTTATTATTATTATAAAAGTAGAAAACAATACTTCAGAAATTCATATACATAATAGAACACATTTTAAAACAAATATACAATGTGGTCAATGTAACATTGTAAAAACATTTTCTTGAGTTCCATATACTTTATATATAAAATTTTATTATGAAAGAAACACATTTTTTTAAATGAAAACAAAATATAAGATATATTGTAGTTATTTAAAGAGAAATATCATATGATCTCATCTGTAAGTGGAACCTAATCAACAAAACAAACAAGCAAGCAAATTAAACAGAAACATTGAAATAAACAACAAATTGACAGTAACCAGAGGGGAGTGAGGAGAAAGATAATAGGGGAAAATATGGAGAGGTCCATCAAGAAACATGTAGAAAGGACACATGGACAAAGCCAAAGGGGATAGGTTCAAGGGTGGGGGGTGGAGATGGGTGGGGGGAATGGGGCATGAAAATGAGACAACTGTACTTGAACAACAATAGAAAGAAAGAAAGAAAGAAAGAAAGAAAGAAAGAAAGAAAGAAAGAAAGAAGAAAGAAGAAACATTTGCTTTGAAACAAAAACAAAATAAAAATATATTGCACTTGTAAATGATTTAAAATTCACAGTATGTAGAGGTAACTACTGTTAACTCTAATATTATTTTACTTATAAAGTATTTATGATATATTCTAAACACCTTTTATTATATGTCGCATATGGTAATACATATGTTAATATATTAATACTATATAGATATTATTTTCTAACAAATTTTTATTCTCTGATATATATGTGACCTTCTTTATAAAGTGAACAGTGTATAGTTGCTAATTCCATATTGTAAAATGTTCTTTGAAAAATTATTTAATCATACTTACATTTTATGTGTTGCAAATCCTTTTATCATTGTGGGATATTTAAGTTGCTTTTTATAGTATCTTATTATAATGAGTGATGTTGTAATGTATATCCTTACTCATAACTTTTATATGCCTCTTTTTATTTTGCATTTGTAATTTTCTAAAAGTAGACTTGTAGATCAAAAGATCTAGACTTTTTAACCATTTGGATAAATAATAACAGGTTATAATTTGAAGTGATACTTGTTTATTTGGTTGTAGCACTATAGATTATAATTCATTATTAAACTTATTAGAAACAAGGTATAGAGCGTTTGCACTATATTTGGGAGTCGTTTAAAGGAGCAAAATCACTAGCAAAAAGTGAAAAAATGTGAAACTAAAAATACTGAGAAATGTTTTTACAGCATGAATCCTGAGACAAGAAGGCAGAACATCTTCTTGTTTGGCTTCAGCTAGAAACCTGAGTAAAAGGCCACTTTTTTTTTTTCTACTTAGCATATGTATGAATAACTATAAAAGTGTATGAGTATTGATTCAGGGGTCAAAAATACATTTTAAACCAGGAAATGGCAAATATAGACTCCATCAAAATTGTGGATTGACTTGTAGATATCTCCCTTATGGAGACAGTCTAGAAATGTGGAGGGAGAGGATACAAAGGTGGGGGAGAGAGAGGGAGAGAGAGAACTTTATGTTTAAATGGGGCATATCTAGCCAGTATCCAGAAAGAATATAACCTCACTTATAACAGAAAGTATGGTAACTTTGCTCCAGAGGTGGAAGCTAAAAGATATTCTAACTTTTTCCATTAGATTTCCTTTCTGATTTTATCAGAGGTGAAAGCCCCAACATTTGTTTGTTTTGTTTATTTATTTGTTTTCTGTTGATCTTCACTGCTACTGTTTCTACGCTCACCCTGTCCTCATATATACCATGCGCAGGAGTGTATCCTGTCCTTGCCTTTTGAGGGTAAGTTGATTTACCCACTGGCCAACTGCTTTCTCTGCAAAATTTTAATATACTGTTTGATAGACAACCCATTCATGACTAGAGCTAATGATCCAGAAGATGTGTGGATGGGAAAAAGGCAACTAACCCCATCTTTGCTCCACATGATAACATTCATGTCCTGATTAGGATCTTACTGAAATCTCTTGAATATACATTCCTGGAAGGGAAAACTTATAGGATATGAGCATGTTTAAAGGATTATATATGGATTGACTTGACAGATTCTCTTTCAGAAAGGTATCATGACTGCACATTTCCACTAGCAGTCTTATTTCGTTATATTATTACTATAATTTTATTTTTAACTTTGTAATTTTGGTATAAGACATGTTAAAATTCAATTTTTCTTATAAATAATGAAGTCAAATTTATTTATAATTAATTTTTACATTTTAAAATCTTTTTACTGTGAGTTATTTTGGTTTCCCTGTTTTTCTATTGGGATATGTGATTTATTTATAGATTTCCACTAGCACATTGCTTATTGAGATTATTAAATTTGGTATTCTTCTTTATGGTGCATACTGAATTATACCTCTTCTAAATATTTCATAAAAGTCATCTGAAGTATGAAAATAGAGACAAACATGCACTTGATGTAAATTATCTCTAAATAAGAAAGAATGTTAAATGGAATTTTATAGTTAATCCCTCCCTTACCTTACCCTAATTTTCTCCTACAAAAAGTCTTTACATCAATCATTTATTATAATATCAAACAGAACAACATTCCAGCATTTACATAAAGTATAGAACATTGCCTATACAAAAATTGGAAAATATATGAGAAATAAATCATAGACTGATTTATATCTTCAAGTGCTTATACTGTCTTTTGACTCATGGGGAATAAATCTGATCTCTGGCAATTCCTATAGCTCTTTCCACCTACGTTGCTACTAAGAAGTTTTACCATGTGAAGATTCATCTCCACCGAGTCTCTAAACCAATATTAAGCTTCTGTGGTAGTAAATTTAAACAGAGTCCAAACATGAATTGCTATTCAGTTACTGTGAGCATGCTCACTGACCCGTGCTCAGACATTTCCTCAGTAGGTCAGAACTACTCTTTTCTTCAAGCCCTGCCGTGAACGTCATTTTGTACTTTCTTGTATAGAGACTTGTTGATATGAAGATGACCTTATTTTCCTATGCCTTGCCTTACCAATGAAGACCATCTTGAGGCATGACCTTCAAAATACTATTTTAAAATAACTCCAACCCAAAATAGTTCTTTTACACTGAAATTATTTCGTACTAAGGCTTAATCATACAAATACTTTGAACATTTAAATATTTAAAACATTGTCTCTATTATACTACATAATTTACTACTTTGTTTTATTAGCATGCAATTACCGTAAGTATTGCTATTTTATTCGATATATTATTCCTCTAATATCACCTTGAGAATATTGCTAATTAATATTTATTCCTTTATTATTATGTAACAAATATCATTATAAATAGAGATGCCCAGAGACAATGTTTGCTAACACTTCTGAATTTTTTGTTCTTAACTTCCTTCCCATAAATGTTTTATAGAAAACATCTATGGAACATACATAATTCCTCTCTGGAGAAGATTCACCCAGTGTCCAGGAAAATGAGATAGCTCCCTTTATGACAGTTTGGTCATGTTTGCTAGTAGTCCACATCTAAGATCAGGGTTTGCTCATTCTAGGGTTTCTATCTTGTAACACAATCTACCAAATGTGTAGGGCACTTTCACGTAATATTGGTAATTGGGGTTCAAGGAACAAGTAAAATGATGTTTTCTGGTTACTGATATTGCAGTTAATAATAAACTATCCTTTGTTTCTTATCCAAGAGTCTCATATCTTCTGCCAATATACATGAAACTGGAAATATCATTGTTATCTGGCGAGTATTATAAAATCTCAGGCCTTTCACAGTTACCCAGAACAAGTTGTATAGAGGATTACAGATTCTTCAAAATAACAATGCCCTATATTTGTAATTTGCTTGCTTATTTGAATTGAATTTATTGGGGTGGCATTGGTGCATAAAATTACATAGGTTGCAGGTATACAATTCTATAATACATCATTTGTATATTGCACTGTATGTTCACTACTCCAAGTATCCTTCTATCACCATTTATTCCCTCTTTACATTTTCTGCCTCCACTGTCTCCTCATTCCCTCTTATAATCACCATCTTGTTGTCTGTGTCTATGAGTTTTGATCTGTGAGTTTTTAGTTTAATACCTTCTTAGCTTGATTTTGTATGAATAATTTTATTTAACCTTCACAACACCTCAGAAATATCAAACTAACACTATTTTATACAGGAACTTAGTTAACCCCATTGAAGTTTAATTTCTTTATTTGTAAAAGTGATATGATTCCTACCTCCTGAAATCTACATGCAAATTAAAATGGTTGGTGAATATAAAGTGCTAAGTAGAGTAGCTGCAACAAGGTTGGTCCTCAGTGTTTCTGTGAAATTTCACTGCTCCTTTCAATTATTCTGAGACCTATTGATCATTCAAATTCATATCCAAGTGGTTTTCTTTGATAGAGTTTTAGATTGTTCCTTCATTTTTCAAACCTCTATATACACCATCAATGTATTACTTATAATTCAATAATAGGCTTTCACATGTAGATTTTTTAAGTCTCTATGTAGACAGTAAACACTTTCAAAGCAGAATTTAAACCATATGCATTCTATTTTTCTACCAGAATATGCAGTAGAATCTAGTACACATTGGAGATTAATATCTGATAGAAATATTTTAAAAGTTTAATGTATTTTAAAACCTGGGCATATTGGGTCAATAAATAAATATACTTATTGGACATACTTACTTTAAGATGATTCATAGCTCAATTTTTGTTTTGTCAATTTTATCATTTTAGGAAAAAATATAAATCTTTATTTGTAGAAATGTACAAGTAATGTTACCTTAAATTAGAAAAACTACTCCAAAATGGTTGCTGTTGTGATGTGTATGGTAGGGGAAGATGTCCAAAAATCTCTGCAGCTTCCCAATGGCACATGAGCGACTTTCCGAAATATGGTGTCATTGAGCAGTAAGTTAGTGATGTAAGCCCCGAGGGTTCTTTATGTTATAGTGTAAATACCATCAATAGTAATTCTAACTAGAAAGCTGTATCTAGTTATAATAATGATTATAACTAGAAAGATCTGCAAACCCCACAGATCTTTATCTAATTAAATTTATGTTTCCATTTACTTGTCTAAATCCTAGAGTTTTATTTAAGGTATTTACAACTGATCAACTTATTCAAAGAAATTATATAACTCAAGAACATATGCATATTTATAAAATATGCAAAAGTTGGTAGTTTAGATTTAGATATTCTGAATTGTGTAATTTTCTAGAACTATAGCAAATAATATTAACCATAAAATAGAGAATTACTAATGTATTATCATTATGCCAAGAAAATAAAAAATAAATGCACTTATACCAGGGTAAAAATGTGGTTTAATTAAACTTTCCACAGAAGATTTAAAATTATTCTATCAAAAATATGTAACAGGCTTTAATTATTTAAGACTTTTCTTGTAGATTTACCTTGAAACTAAGTTGATGTTAAAATTAATCTTTTGATACAAAAGACAAGTTGAATACTTTTGAAAAAGGGTATCTTCTTTTATTTTGAAATGGTAGTAGAAGCTATCAAAATCAGAATGGAGTTCGCAATATAATTTCAATATAATTGGAATAAAGATTTATTTAGTAATGATTTTCACAAGATATACCAATTTGATACAATTTTTCCAACATTTTGCAAAAGTATAATTTAAATTAACATCATAAAGAAATGAAACTGTTAAAACTAAATGATAAACTAGCATTCTATGATGATAAAATAAACACTCTATTTGTAATAGAATAAATTACTGATATCTATAAAAATTATAGCAGAAAATTTGACTTGTATTTGTCTGCTTGATTACATTTTTCATAATTTGCACTGTAGTAATACTTGAGAAGAAAGTTAAAAGACAATTTTAATCCATAGAAAACTGAAATTGAATTAATTGACATGGAATTACTATTTTTGAATAAATGTCTATAATTAGTTTTCAGGAAAATTATTGTGCAAATATGTGGCACCTTTAAAGTGACAGTTCTGGTGTCACTACCAGACAATAAATGGTCCATTATGGCTTGTTTCTTACATAACAAAAAATGTACATTTTTAGAGAAAACAAATCACAATTAATTATAAAATGTGCAACAGATGGTGGGACTTATAATCATTCTATCAGACTAATAGTATAATGTCTGCATTTTGGAATTTACTTTTCCCAAAAGATGATGTTGGGTTGAAGCCATATTGACAGCCGGCACATTCCTAATGTAGTTAGTTTGATATACCTCATCTATTAAATCCTGTACACTTTCCAAAATAGCAGATGACAGTGCAATCGACCACCTGGGAAATGGCAATTTCAAGAGGAAAGGAAAATTGATCCTCTCTTTTGGTGATTGTAGAATTGGTTACTGCTTTTTTTCTATTTTGGGTGACATTTAAACCTCCAGCACATTATTTGCTTTCCAAAAGGACATGTTTTTGAACATAGACAAT
>PVKU01004760.1:0-16634 GCA_004027475.1 Anoura caudifer
AGAACCAGAATCTAATGAAGGTTTACATGTTGCACTTGGTTGCTATGTCAAATTCTTTTAAACTAGAATAGTCTCCCACCTATTTCCCCTGACATTGACTTTTCAGAAAGTCTATTGTTTTAATTACTTTATTAAATTAAATATGTCACCCATTCAGTGAACGAATGTTAAGTATGCAGCTTGGTGAATTTGTTCACATATAATTACCACCCAGATCAAGGTACAGAATGTTTTCATCCTTCCAGAAGTTTCCCATGAGTTCCTTTCAGGCAATCCCTACCCACGCCTGAGGCACCCACAGTTCTACTTTCTATCGCAGGAAATTGGTTTGGGCTGCCCTAGAACGTCATATAGATGGAATCGGATAGCATTTTCTCACGTGCTCGCTTCTTTTATTCAGGATGATGTCTGAGAAATTCACTGTGTCTGTGTCCATCAGCTCTGGATGAAACACTCTCCTGTCTCCTGTTGTCTGTGAAGGGACAGTGGGTGTGTTTGGTAACAGAGAATAAGACGTTGACTCTCATGAAGAGCCCAGGACAGCTGCGGTGGCTGTTGGTTTCCCTGTGGTGTCACTTGGCTGTTCTCTCCCCTGATTTCACATGAACCAAAAACCTTAAATATGCTGAGTCGAGACTTCACAGGTGGGCCTGTGGTCCTCATGTCACATCCCACCAGGAAGCTCAAAATGTCAGGTGCTCCCGTTGTGAGGGATCTCAGACTGGTCAGGTAGTAACCCTGGATCGTTCCACTGTTACAGTAAGTTTTCACTTTTAAAAAAATTTTTTGAAGATTTTATTCATTTATTTGTAGAGAGGGGGAAGAGAAGGAGAAAGAGGGAGAGAAACATGAATATGTGGTTGCCTCCCTCATGCCCCCCCTACTGGGGACCTGGCGGGCAACCCAAGCATGTGCCCTGACTGGGAATCGAACCAGCGACGCTTTGGCTTGCAGGCCTGCACTCAATCCACTGAGCCACACCAGCCAGGTCAAGTTTTCATTTTTACATCCAAGTCAGTAGAGGGTTTTCAGCAGGAAATGACATGACCTGATTTACCATTTGTAAGGACTCTTTAGCTCCATTTGGAGAATGGACTGTAGGGGAGTGAGGACAAAGTCAGGGAGACCAGTGAGGAGGCTGTGGCACCAGTCCAGGAAAGTGCTGACATGGGCAGCAGCGGAGGGGGTGAGGGGTGGCCTTGCACCTACATGTGGTAGGTGCCCAGTCACTGTTATTTTGCTTGAGCGGGGCATCTGGAGAAGGAATGTCTCGGTCATAACTGGGTGTGCCTGAATTCAGGGAAACTGTGACTTTTGTGGTTTGATGCTGCAATAAATAAAAAAAAAAACACACACACAAACAAAAACAGAACAAGAGTCTTCTGACCTGGGTACCCAGCAGACCTTGAAGCAATTTCTGATTAATAAAACTCTCAGCCCTCCTCCCTGGATTCCACAGATCACCAGGGAGCCCACTCTGCTTGGGGGAGCATTGTTCTCACTGTCACAGAGTGACAGCATTGAGAATAGTCAGGTCTGTCTCCTGGGGACAGGAAGTTCCCACCTTGGGGCCTGGGGTAGACAGCTTGCTCCCCTTCCCCAATGCTCAGGCTCATGCATCCCCACGTTGGTGCAGGCGTAGGGTCAGGGTCCTGTGTGACACCTGCAACCTGACCAGAGTGACGAGTATTCCTCCAGGAACTCAGGAGCAGCTCTTGCCTGAAATCCTGTTGGTCCTAAGGGATGTGGTGGGAGCCTGGGGTCTGTATCTGCTATCTATCACTGTGTAACGCATTACCCCAAACAGAAAACATGGACTATATCTCATGTTTTCCGTGGTCCAGGAATCCTGGAGCTACTTTGCGGGGTGCTTCTGGCTTGGGAGGGGACAATGTGATCTCTCCTGAGGTCACCATCAACTTCTCAGCTGGCACTACTGTCATCAGAGGGCTTGAGGCTTTGGGGGCTCTGCTCTCAAGATGGCTCACGTACAGGGCTGGCAAGAGAGTTCTGGCTGCTCTGCACAGGCTGCTGCCCCCATGGCGTCTGGCTTCCTCTAGAAGAAGCAGCCCCTGCCTCAGGAGGAAGCTGCCCTGCCATATGACAAAACCTCAAAAGTCACACAAGGTAATTTTGTCAATATCTTATCAGTTGCACTGGTCAGTTCCATTCAGTGTGGGTGAGGGCTGTCTGTATAAGGGTGTGAAGAACAGGAGGAAAAAATCACAGGGACCCAGATGTAGGCATGTGGGCAGGCAGATCCCAACGAACAGGGAAGAACCCTACCAGCCCTCTGTTCCATAGTCTTCATTGCTCTAGTCATCCCGTGTTCCAGTTACCGTGTCTGGCCTTGGGTGTGCAGGGGTGACGTAAGAAGGCTTAGCCTCAGTCAAACAGAGAGAGAACACCCTCCGTTCAGAGGATTCATTAGGGGGCAAACCCTATGGGACATGCAGGGGTGAACAAAGCCACCAAACCCTGACTTGGGTTTGCTCCCCTAATGGCAAGGACATCACACACTACTCAGAGCCTTAAATACACAGCCAGACTTGCCAGGAGCTCTGGGATGAATAGCAACAGGACCAAGGAGGAGAGAGAAAGCACCCTGGCCTGGAACCATTCAGGAAGGAGGTGGCGTTTTGATGTCCAGGAGAACTAGGCAGGTGGGGGACAGTATCACACAGGGGTCAGAGCCAATATGGGACTGAAGCTCATGCCAGACTTCCTGAGACATCCACCCCCCACCAACTCCTACTTGACCCAAGCAATTGGTCACATACCGTGCCATGCGTCGTGGCCTGTGCTGGCTGCTATTTTGGCTAGCAATGGATGAAACAAATCTCATGGCACTTAAAACTGTAGTGGTGGGTCAGGAGCAGGGCCTGGAGATGACTTTGAGATCAATACTAACAGTAAGGGTAGCTCCATTCCAGTCAGGCAACAGAAAATCATGACTTCATTGCAGTGGGTGCCATCATATCCCTATTTGACAGATGGGAAACCGAGGCTCAGAGCTATAAAGATAGGCCAAGGTCACAGAGCCAGGTCTATTATTCCTGGGACTTTCAAGTGGGCACAGCAGGCCTCAGGTTGGCTCTCTGGCACACTCTGGGCTGCAGGTGCTGGCTGGGCCTCTCCTCTCCACCAGCAGGAGACCCCGCAGGCCCAGGACTTCACAACAGTGGGAGAAGGGTGATGTGGACTTGTGCGGCTCAGCTTCCGAGCTCAAGGTCAACCATATGACTGATTAGCAGGGCCTGTGGGAGTCACATGGGAAGGGATTTTTGGGGATTGCTTGGAGCAAAATGTCTCCAGGACTGATCTCCTGCCACAGAGGTGGGGGTGGGGAGAAACCGTGGAAGCCCTGGCCAACTAGTAGGCTAATAGGAGCCCCCGTGTGGCTCCACCCCTCATTCACCCCCTGCTTCATAAAGACCACAGTGGTTAAAGCCCTCTACTTCTGGACAAGAGCCTCAGTGAGCCAGGCATTGTGCTGAGCATTTTATGGGCACCGATGTACTGTCTTCTTGCAGTCCATGCAGGGCTATCCCCATTTCACAGATGAGGAAACTGAGCTCAGTGAGATCAAGTCAGTTGCCCAAAGGCACATGCAACCCCAAAGCAAGTCCTGTCAAAATATACCTTCATCCTGACCAGTGTGGCTCAGTTGGTTGGGTGTTGATCCATGAAGCAAAAGATTACCAGTTCAATTTCTGGTCAGGGCACATGCCCGGGTTATAGGTTCAGTCCCCAGTCAGGATGTGTTCGAGCGGTAACTGATTGATGTTTCTCTCCCCTTCCTTCTTCTTCCCTTCACTTTAAAAATAAATAAATAAAATATTTTTTAAAACTTAAAAAATATATACCTTCAAAACATCACTTGGACCTGCCCCTGCTTTCCCTGTCCTTTGCCACTCTGCAGGTCCCATCCACCTTCATCACTTGCCTGGGTGATGCACAGATGGACAAGTGATGCTGAGAAAGGTCACATTTTAGCAAACTTGTACCTTGGATAAGCTGAACACCTCCAGATACCTCTGGAGCAAAGGTAACCAAGTCTTGTTTAAAGTGTAGTTTTTTTCTCTCACTATCTACAAATAATATATGCCAAATATTTTGTGTCTTTAACCTTTAGATAAAGAGGACCACACTGAATACTTTCTTCTGGAACTCTCCTTTTCTCCTTCTTCATCAAGTTGGTACCTGTAGCATACGGTCATTCATTTTTCACTGCTGTGTGATACTCCATAGAGTATCTAATTCAATCTTTTGTTCCTGTGTTTAACTCCCACTGGTCAAGTGGGTATGATTTTGGTTCTGATGTAATAGATGGGAATGTGGGCTCAGAAAGGTTAAAGGCTTAACTGAGATCAACCAGCATCTAAGTGGCAGAAAAACCTCCATTGAGCCTCAAATGATGTTCACTTGCTTTTTCTATGACCAAATTAAGGACTTCCGGTCAAGATGGCAGCATAGGCAGACGTGGCTCATCTCTTTGCACAACTACAACAAAATTACAACTGAAATATAGAACAACCATCACTCGGAACTGACAGAAATCTAGTTGAATGGAAGTCTGAGAACTATAGCATTAAAGAAACCACATCCATCCAGATTGGTAGGAGGGGCGCAGACAGGGAACAGGCTGGTCCAACATTCATGTGTGGTGGGTAAAAATGTAGGAGGGATATCTTGGGAGTGAGGAGTCCCAGCCCCATACCAGGCCCCCCAGCCCAGAACTCCAGTGCCAGGAGGATAAGTCCCCACAATTTCTGGCTGCAAAAACCAGTGGGGATTGAATCAGTAGGAGAAGTTGCTGGAGCCCAAAACAGTTCCTCTTAAAGAACCCACACATGGACTCACCTACTTATGCTCACTTCCTCTGGGCTCAGGTGCTGGGGAGGCAGCTCGAGGGGCACCAGTGGCATGCAGGGGGAGTCCAAGGTGTCTGGCATCAAGGCAAACAGAGGCCATTGTCCCTTTTCTAGACCCTCCCCCCAACAGAGCAGGTAGAATGGTGCTGTACCTAACATTCCGTCATCTTGGCTAACACTGACCTGCCTTGGAGACCCCCAGAGACTCCACGCCACTCAACTTACGGGCCCACCCAAGCTGCTCTTCCATATGAATGGCTGGTCTTAGTTTATGTTTCATAGCTTCCTAAACAAGCAGCAGCTGGCCTCAGTGAGCCCCAGGCCTGGAACTAGCAGCCTAGATTCACAGCTTGGCTAAGCCTAGAGATCTCCAAGCCCAGCACAAGTAGCAGCCATCTCAGATTGCTTTATAACTCAGGCTGGGTGCCCCAGGCCGAACACAGGTGGGGGCTGAACTTGATCTGCACCACATGGGAAACCCCAGGGCCAGTGCACCCAGGGGACAGCTACAGACCACATTAGACCATGACCACCCTGCCCTACACAGCTGATCCTCCATGGAGGGCAGAGTTTGGTGGTCAGTGGTCACAGCCAGTCCTTGCAGATGACTGGCCTGGATAAATCCCTCCCATTGACCTGCCAACAGCAACCAAGGCTCAATTACAAAAGGAAGGTGTACTCAGCCCACACAGAGGGCACACCTCGAGTACCCAACTTAGGTGATAAGGGAGGCTGTGCCACTGGACCCTACAGGACACCTACTATGTTAGGCCATACTACCCAGACAGGGAGTCATAGCAGCTCTACCTAATACATAGAAACAAATACAGGGAGGCTGCCAAAATGAAGAGACAAAGAAACATGGCCCAAATGAAAGGACAGAGTAAAACTCCAGAAAAGGAACTAAACAAAATGGAGATAAGCGATCTATCAGATGCATAATTCAAAACACTGCTTAGAAGGATGCTCAAGGAACTTAGTGAGGACCTCGACAGCATGAAAAAGATCCCGTCAGAAATGAAGGATACACTAATTGAAATAAAGAACAACTTAGAGAAACAACAGTAGTGGATGAAACCGAGAATCAAATGAATGATTGGGAACATAAGGAAGCAAAAAACGACCAATTGGAATAACAAGAAGAAAAGAGAATCCCCCAAAATGAGGAGAGTGTAAGCAGCCTGTTGGACAACTTTAAGCAATGCAACATTTACATCATAGGGGTGCCAGAAGGAGAAGAACACGAGCAATAAATTGGAAATGTATTTGAAAAAATAATGATAGAAAACTTCCCTAATTTGGTGAAGGAAATAGACATACAAATCTAGGAAGCACAGAGAGTCCTGAACAAGATAGATACAAAAAGGACTCCATCAAGACACATCATAATTAAAATGCAAAGGGTTAAAGATAAAGAGATGGGAGGAGGGCTGTGGGAGAATGGGTGAAGAGGTGAGGGGATTAAGAAGTGCAAATAGGTAGTTACGGAACAGCCAGGGGGATGTAATGTACGGTATAGGAAAGGGAGTAGCCAGAGAACTTATACACAAGACCCATGGACATGAACAATGGTGGGGGGATTACCTGAGGGAGTAGGGGTGCTGGGTGGAGGTGGCAAAGGGGGAAAAATAAGGACAACTGTAATAGTATAATCAATAAAATATAATTAAAAAACAAATTAAATTAAATTAAATTCTGTGAATAAAAAGGAAAAGAGACCCTGAAGCCAGGCTAGTCCTGGGGCCACCTCAGCCAAGGGGTGGCCAGGAGAGGAGACTTGACATGGTATCATTTGGGAAGGTTGCCCAGTGGTCAGAAACCACCCCAGCCCCAAATCTATCTGTGGGCTTTAGTCCACCCCAGACGTAGTGTGGGGACACAACACACACGTCACAGGGTAGACAGTGGCTCCGTAAGACAACTCCTGCCTGGGGCACTGGGTGAGAAAATACATGCTAAGTCGCAGTTTCCTCATCCATAACACGGGGATAATCACTGTACTTGCTCAGAAGAAGGCTCAAGCAGTGTCTCAGGGGTGTCCAGCCCCCAGGCCACACACAGCCCAGGATGGCTATGAATGCAGCCCAATGCAAAATCGTAAATTTACTTAAAACCTTTCTTTTGCTAATCAGTTTTTATTAGTGTTTTTGTATTTAATGTGTGGCCCAAGACAAGTCTTCTTCTTCCAGTATGGCCCAGAGACGCCAAAAGTTTGGATACCCCTGGTTAGAGCATCTGACATTCAATCAATGATCCTGAGGTGCTTTTTTGAGGTTTTTCAAAGTTCGTTCATTCATTCATTTTCTCAACAAACATGCGCCGAACATCTACTGTAGGCCAAGTGTTAAACAGAACACTGGGGATCCAACAGTGACTGAGAATTAGGAGTCAGGATGGGGCAGAGGACACGCCCCAAGCTGTGGCATATGGGTCTCCAACCACAGATCGGAGACTGTGCGACCCTGGGCCACCCCCATTCTCTGCACCACTCTTTCTTCCGCTGGGGGATGGGCTGTGTGAGGTGCCTAGACCCTCACGTGGCTACAGGGAGGCGGGCTGTGTCATCCCTCTTTGACCTCGGTGGAGCACAGCCTGAGCCCTTGGACACAGGCAAGTCTACAAGAGCCCCCAGTCAGCATCCCGGAGCCAGGGCACCGGCTGCTGGCACCACCCCACGCTGGGCGGGCCCTGGGATGCGGCCTCCACGGACACAATCGGGCTGTCAGCTCATGCCCCAGACATGCAGGCACGTCACCCCAAGGACTGGGGCCCAAGGAAACCCCCCTCCTCTCGTCTCCTCCTCCCTCCCACTCCCAGGGGGGAGGCAGCTGCTTCTCTCAGAGTTTCCACAGCCACCCCTGCCTGCCCACCACCGAAGAACATCAACCCTTGGCGCCTGGCACAGGCCCCTGCCCATCCTGCCAGGGGTGGCCTCTGCCAGGGAGCCTGCCCACCCTCACGTCCTCACTCAGGCATGAGACGCTGGCTTGACACAAACTCAAACCTGGCAGGAAGAGCCAATTCAGGTCACCCTCAGGGACTGCTCAGGCTCAGACCACGGTGGGCCCTGCTAGAAAATCTTATCTGGGTATCACCAGATACCGAGAGTCCCTTCCACTCCTGCCCCTGTTGGCTTATCTATGTCGACCTCCGTCTTTTCCTGCCCCCCGTGTCCCCCACTGTCTTCAGAAAGACCCATCTCAAGGTGATTCAAGAACCCCATTCTAGACGCAGATACGGCAGGTCGATTGAAGAGCTTGGAAACTGGGTCAGACAGCCTGGGCTGATCTCAGCACTGCCACTGCCGGCCTGTGTGACCCTGGCTTCCTGCGCGTCCTGTCTAAACCCTGGTGTGGATTAGATAGGGTGGAGGAGGGGGCAGGGCCCTGCAGAGGTCCGGGGCAGGGAGGCCAGTGTGTCCCAGCTCTCTGCTGGAAGGGCTCGCACCCAGCACTCCATGGCAAACACTGACAGCCAGAGAAGGGAGGCTAGGGCACGGGTGGGGGTGGGGGTGTGTGCTGAGCTGGGTATGGCTGCTAAATGCATGGGTGGGGGAGTGACAAAAAGAAATTAGCCAAAGAGGGGCAGGAACAAAGGGAGAGAGGAAGAGACAGGGGAACTGAGAAAAAAATCAACCAACAAGAGCGCCAGAGAGAGGATAGAGGGAAGGACAGGGAAAGAGGATGACAGCCACGGGGGGGGGGGGGGGGGGGGGGGGGGGGGGGGGGGGGGGGGGGGGGGTGGATGGAGGGGGGAGCCCAGAACACTTCCTCAGTAAAGGGGTTCTGAGTTGAGTCTGCAGGATGCCAGTGGAAGAGTGAGTTTGGAGCTGGGAGAGGACCCAACGAGAGGCCGATCTGGGCAAGGACGGGGATGATGAATCCTGCCCGTCATTGTCCTTCGGTGTCAGCAGGCAGGCCACCCTTGGAGGGTTCTGGCATCCGAGCCCACTGTCCCACCCACCACAGAGAGCTCGGGCTTCTCCTCTCCTCCTTGCTCCCGCTACAAGGGAGTGGCTCACCCAGTGTTTCGCACTTAAATAGTTGGGCTGACTTTGTGCCCCAGTTTCCCAGATTTGAATCATGTCAGAGCTGGAAGGAGCTTTGGGGTGAAATCATTTTCCATGTGGGGAAACTGAGGCACAGAGTGAGTCAGAGACTTGCCCATGGTCACCTAGCAGAGGTGGGTGAGTGTCCAGGCCTCCTGACCTCTGGGAGGCATTGTTCACAGATCACAGCACCAGCTAGTGGGAATTTCTTGAGCTCTTTCTCCAGAGGGAGACACCCACAGAGTTGGCATCTTCTCGGTCAGAGAAACGAGAGGCTGAAGCCTGTTTCCCCCTGCCGCTTGCTGTGACTGTAATTACAACAACACTAACACGTGAGAGGGAAAGGGCTGTGGCACCTGTGTGCCAGGCACCATTCTAGGCGATTACAGATAGGGACTGATTCATAGTTTACAACAGCTCTACCGCAGGTGCTGTTATCCTCATTTTATAGATGAGAAAAGTGGAGCAACAGAGATTAATGCCAGGAACTCAACACCAGAGCCCTGCCCGGGAGGGCAATGAGCCCCATGTCCACTGAGGGGGCTTTACTGGCCCGAGGCCACACAGCAGGGAGGACGGACACCTGTGCCCCAGGCCATACACTGAGAGGTTTGAGGAGGAAAGCTGAGGGGCAGGAAATGTGGGGCCTCCACAGGGGTGCGCCAGGGAGGGGCCTGGGCCTGTGCAAACCCCCACAGGGGGCCCCAGCCACAGCTCTCCAAGGGCTGGCGGGATCACAGAGGCAGACAGGGACAAGAGGAGAAACTGAGGCGCACATGGGCCATCTGCCTCCATGACCCCCGCCCCCTGGATGTCCCACGGGTTCTCCCTCGAGCTTATTCTTCACTAAGCTGAGTCCTTGGCCCTTGGCACCTGGCCTCTCCAGCAAGCCAAGGGCGTGCATGTGTGGGAGCCTGAGAGAAGGGTCCCAGCCCCAGAGGCTCTATGGTGGCGCACTCCTGAGTCAGGGGCTAGGAGGCATTTCTTACCGCCCCCCGCCCCACCCTCTGAGTGATCCAGGCAAGACTTGGGCCTCGGTCGTCCTGGCTGTTGGACGAGGTGGTCTCTGAGACATGTCCAGCGGGGGAGTTTCTGTATTGGGCATGCTCCAGGGTCTGGGTGGCAAAGAGCCATTTACCTGTGCCTCATTTATCTCAGAGAAAAAGAAAGAGCGAGAGAGGGAGAGAGGAAGACAGCCAGAGCAGGAGAGAGACAGAGAGAGAAAGAGCTACAGCCAAGGACGAAATGGACCAAGCAGAGAAGGCATGGAGAGTGGGGGAGAAGTAAGTTGGAGTGCGGCGGTGGGAAGCCCAAGGGAACCCGGCCAGGCCAGTCTCCCCCAACAAAGACACAGGGCCTCTCACCGACTCGGGGGCAGCTGGAGGCAGCAGCTAAAGCAGCCCCTGCCCACTGGGCTTTCTTCTCTGTCTGCCACATCTGTCTTGGGCCTGGCAGGTCACCAGGGTTGGGGAAGGGGAAAGGAAGGACAATGTCAGCTGTGAACCACCCCGTTTCCCTTTAACTGACATGAGAGGTCAGGGTTCATCAAATGTTGCCTGCTGCATGTCCGGACTGGTCCACCTACTCACTGCTCTTGCTGCCTCCTGCCTTCCCTCCCATATTCTGTATCCTGGGCTGAATGCTGGCCCAAAGCCACACCCCACCTCTGGACCGATGCAAGGATTGTTTCTGCTGCCTAGAATGCTCTGAAGCCCTGTGTCTCCTCATATAAGCCGCTGTGATGTTTGAGTTTATGTGTCAACTTGGCTGGGCCACAGAGCCCAAGTACATGCTCAAATGTTATTCTTAATGTTTCTGTCAGAGTGTTTTGGGATGAAATGAACATTTAATTTAGTGAACTTTGGGTAAAGCAGATGGTCCTCTTTAATGTCGGTGGGCCTCATCCAATCAGTTGAGGGCCCGACTAGAACAAAATGACCAGTCTCTCCTGAGCAAGAGGAAATTCTGCAGCAGAGGGTTGTCAGACTTGAACTGAAACATCAGCTCTTCCTATGTCTCTAGCCTGCTGGCCAACTCTAATTTTCAGACTTGTGAGCTTCCATAATTCCATGAGCCAATTCCTTAAAATAAATCTCTTTCTCTCTGTATATACTTTTTAGTGTTTCTGTTTCTCTGGAGAGCCCTTATTAATACAGATGCCCTTCAAAGGGCACCTCCTCCAGGAAGTCTTCCTCAATACCTAAGCAGAGTCCTCTACTTTCTCTGGTTTACCATAGTCCTTCATACCACCTCAGTTTCATAGCGTTTGTCACTTCATATCCCACTGAGTCATAAGTCGGTCTTCTATACTGGGGAGTGAGTCCTGGATATTGGGGACTTGGGACAATCCACTCAGGTCCACAGCACAACACAGCACAGGGCCTAGCAGAGAAGAGGTGCTAGCTGGCTGGCTGGATGGATGTATAGATGGATAGATGAAAGGACGGACAAAGGAAGGCAGGACGGATAAACAGTTGGGTAGATGGATGGAAGGTGGAGTGATGGGTGAATAGGTAGAAAAATGGAAGGAAGAATGGACGGATGAATGGATGAGTTATGAGTGGATGTGTGGGTGGATGGATGGATGGATGGAGGGTGGAGTGATGGGTGAATAGGTAGAAAAATGGAAGGAAGAATGGATGGATGAGTGGATGAGTTATGAGTGGATGTGTGGGTGGATGGATGGATGGATGGAGGGTGGATGTGTGCATGAATGGATGGATATGTAGACAGGTGGAAGGATGAGTGGGTGGGTAGGTGGATGATAAATGAAGCAAAGTTCCCAATATCAAGAAGCTCCCAGGTGGGTGGGAGAGTTATGCTTTTTCACAACTCATTTCTACCACAGGCAAAGATGCTCAGGGGCCCTGAGGGGAGCCTGCAGATTCCCAGGGGCAGTGATCTCCCTGGGTCGGTGGAAGCCCCACTAGGTCTCCTCTGCAGAGGCTGTGCCATGTGCTGGCCTTATCCTGGGCACAGGAGGGGGCAGTGAGCATGGGGCTTGGCATGGTCCGAACTTGGACTCTGTTCTGCGGTGTCCTCGCTGTGGGGACTGGGACAAGTCACTTTTCCTCCTTGGGTCCCACTCAGTGTTCTCATCTGAAAAGGGTGTATTTAGAGATCACATCACCATGTGGCTATGTACCCATGTTCTGGAGCCAGACTGCCCAGCCCTGTCATTTGTTACGGGGTAACACCAGTCCCTCTCCTAGGGCATTGTTGTTAGGATTAAATGAGTGAATACACATAAAGTGCTTGGCACAAGGTCATTGCTCATAAACGTTAGCTGTTCCGCACGTCACAGTGCCGCTGGGAAGAGAAAACAAAATCATGCTGATAAATGCTTGGCCAGGTGCCAAGAGCCTCGGAACCTCTCACGAGTTATGTTATCTTCAATCTCCAACATGGTCCTATTTCCCAGATAGGAAAACTGAGGCTCTGAGGTGAAAGGTGACTTGGCCCAGATCAAGCAGCAGATGAAGTGGTGGAAGCCGTGATTCAAATGCAGGCCTGGCTGACCCTAGGCCCCAGCTCTGTGCCGGAAGGTGGCAAGCTGCAGGCCTTGAAGTATGAGTAAGATTTCAGCAGGTGACAGAGCGGGGCTGGCCCAAGAGGCCTCTGGGCTAGAGGCCCAGCTGGGAAAGCAGGAGGTGTAACTAGGGAATCACAGGTCAGGGGTACCAGCAGGGGCAGCAGGAGAGTGCTGGGAGGTCGTGAGGGCAGTGAGGCACCATCGAAGGCTTGGAGCAGGGGTGGGGCTTGTTGGATGTGGGGTCTGGAAGCCAGGGGCTGGCTGTTGTGGAGGTGGAATGAACCAGCCATGGGGGGAGGCAGGTAAGAGGTGACGGCCACCTTGCCAGGGTAGCTGTGTGTGGAAAGTGTGGGATGAGGCGAATTTCTCCTTACATGCTAAGAACAAGCGCAGTGCCAGAAACCACCGTGTGGAAGGAAGGATTTCCTCCCTGTTTGAGCCTCAAAAGGATGACAATTCCAGTGGTCATAGCCATGGGAGGCTGACTGCGAGCCAGGCACACAGCTTATGAAATCACCACAATCACCCTATGAGGAAGCTACTGTCCATTTTACAGATGAAGAAACTGAGGCACGGAGAGTCCAGTGAGCTTCCTGAGGCTACCCAGTTAGTAACCAAGGTCTGAGTGGCCTTTGCTATTCCCCCTTTCCCCAACTAACCTACAGGTGGCAGGTAAAGCCCTTGGTTCCTGTCCTGTGGGATGTTCAGAGTGGTGGGGAAGTGGGGTGGCCAGTTAAGAATGGGGGGGCATCCTGGCTGAGGGCCCCAGCCAGGGAAGAGGGGAGAGGTGGGAGTGAGCAGGGGTGCTGCAGGGTGCAGTGGGTCTCCTGGGGCCCTGCGGTCAAGGCTTTCAGCCAGCCAGTGAGCAACAGTAACGACAATGCCTGTGCTAGCAGCGGCTCCATTTCTCATCACAGCTCACCAGGTGAGAACAGCGTTATGCCCAGTTCGTGGGTAAGGGGCAGGTACCCCTGCCCATTTCATAGATGAGGAAACTAAGGCACAGGTCAGAGACGGACTTGAACCTGGAACCCAGGACTTTTGGAATCAGGGTGGTGGGCGAGGCTGGTGGGAGGAGAGACAGGGTCTGAGAAGCACTCCAAGTAACAGGACAAAGCTGAGAAACCTGAGCACATGTTTACCAGCTCGGAGATTAAGGCTATGCTCCCAGGGCTTACCGGGAGGCAGGCAGGTAGGAGCAAGCTTTGGGGAATGGGGTGGAGCGGTGGCCCAGGCCAGCGTTCCCCAAGCCATGATGCCTGCCAGTCACCCTGTTTATTTATCATGCTTGCTCTGTGTCAACACACTTTCTAAAACACACTTTCTAAAACATCTTCATAGCAGAAGGTAACCTTGACTATGCCACTGTTCAGGTCTAAACCAACCCCTGTAACAGCCCTCAGGCCAGACAGGGGTCCCAGTGCTATCCTTGCATTATACAGGTAGGGAAGCTGAAGCAAAGAAAACTGCTTGAGAACATACGACTATAACGAGGTGGAGCTGGGATTTGAACCTGGACCACTTGGATCCCCGGAGTCCAGGGGCTTAACCCCTCTGCTGACACTATTGCTTAGGTCAGCACAGGTAAAAAGGAAATCCATGTCATGTCATAGAATTGGCTACTATAAACAGATGGTACCAGAAAAATGAATAGAATAAAGACAGAACAGTTTTATAATTTTCTTTAGATGCTGTTGTTACCTGGGAGAGTTCAGAGCCAGAGACCTGCCTCAGTTTGCTGACAGGACAGAACAGCACACGGCAGAGAGGATTACAGGACACCCAGCCCTGTGCTGAGCCCTCTCGCCTCCGTCAGAGCAGAGCCAGGAACTGGATCCTAATCTGTGTGGCTCCTCGAGCTCTGTGCTTTTCTCAGCACATCCCATCTCTTTAGGCAGCCTGAGTGGAGGATTCCTAGAGTCATAGTTGGCCTCCATGCATTCCTTCCTTCACTCCTCCATTAGTCATTCATTAAGGACTTCCTGTGCCTGCCATGGCTGGCACTCTGCAGTGCCAGGGACACAGCAACTGCTCATCTCCAAAAGCACTTATGTGGTAGGGAGACACACCCCAAAGCCAGCCATCTCATGAGAGGGGCCCTGAGGAGGCCTGCAAAGGTAGCTAACTCAGCCTGTGTCAAAGAAGGCTTCCTGGAAGAGGTGGAGCGCAACCCGAGTGTGGAAGGAGGAGGAAGAGCTTGTGTGGTACAGAGGCTGAGCCTTACAGAGCCCCAAGAGGAGCACAGCTCATCTATGAAACTTACGGCCTGCTGGGGTGCAGGATGGGGGGTGGCAGGGTGGGGGTAGAAATGCACAGGGCAAACCAAATAACCAGTAAGACCCAGTTACTCCTCTAAGAGACTGGGAGGCCCAGGGGTCCCAAGCCCCCTCCAAATCCAATATCAAGGTGTCACCAAGCACCCGGCCCTGGGTTGGGCACACAGCAAGTACTCCTTCCCAAAAAAGCCTAGTCACAGAGCTGCAGAGCTGGGAGGACCTTCAGTCACGTCTGCACATGAACAAGGGGGAGGCAGAGGTCCAGAGAGGGCCCTGGCATTGTCCAGGGTCACATAGCAAGGTGTAGGCTCACATGGGCTCACACCCAGCTCCCTCATGCACCTGCCCCCAGTACCACCTCAAGGAGGCTGGCTGCCACTGTTTTCCCATAGCTGCACTAGGCACCCGCTCAGGTCCATGCAGACCTTGAAGACTCAAGGAAGACTAATGATGATGATGACAGTTAACCTTCCTGAGCACCTACTGTGCTAAATATTTCACACGTATGACCACTCACAGTACTCACAAAAATCTATGAGGTAGATGCTATTACTATTCCCTTTATTCCTGGAAAGAGGCCCAGACAGGTAAAGTAACTGACCCAAGGCCCACAGCAGGTAAGCGGCAGAGCTGGGGTCTGAGCTCAGGCAGTCTTGCTTTGGAGCCCCCTGAGGAATCCTGAGCCTCTTTGTCCTCCTAGGTCACAAAAGGCTCTTGGAGACCCCCACAGTACATCAGGACAGACAGACACTTCAACTCTAATTACGGGGAAGATGCCCCAGTGGAGGGAAGTGTGGCCCAGATGACAATGGCCAGCCTTGCCACCTTGGTATGGTGTCCTCTGCAGGCACTGACTGCACCATGTCCTCAGTTGTACCTTTTCCTTCGTGACTCTTGGCTCTCAACGTCAGGTGCGTCAGAATGAAAAGACTGACACCCTTGGCCGGGCTCAGCTGGCAGCCCCCCAGCTGGGCGGGGCCATCCCGCAGCCTGGGCAGGGCTCCCAAAGTCAGAGCCCTACCTACTCCACGCCACGTTGCCTGGTGATAGCCAAGGGGTCAGTGGGCGGGGCTCTCAGCCTCCAGGTGTGCTCTGCTAGCACCTGCCTCTACCGGCCTGCTGGAACGTGAGCCCTGGCAGGGCCAGGAGGTGCAGGTGTGACGGGTGAGACCTGAGCTGGGTGGGGAGCAGAGTCTCCAGGGGAGCACAGGGCCTCCTGTGAACAGTTGGAATCAGTGAGCGCTGTGTTTGACTCTTGGTGCTGAAATTCCTGACTGGAAAATTCTGGGCAAGTCTCTAGACCTCTCATGCCTCAGTTTCCTCATCTGTGAAATGGGGATGCTGATGCCAACCCCATAGTTTGTGTTGTGAGTACTGATATGAGAGCATTTGAAAAACAACCAGCAATAAAGCTGGAAATTAAGTAATTAAAAATTGTAATAAATCAATTAAAAACAAAAGCAACTAGCTAGTGCCAGGCACATGGTAGCACCCCCAAATAATGGTTCCCATCGTTGTGTGAGCTGAGACCGCTTTCTCACCTCACTCAGTATTTGATCTGGATGAATGGGAGCGAGGGCTCATAGGTTCGGGCTGAGGAGGACCCTGAGCCTCAGTCTGGGAACCAAGGGCCAGGGCCGCGGTCAGTGGTGTGTCCTGGGCCCAGGAGAGAACGGGGAGGTGTGTGTGTGCCGTGAATTTGCCGTTCTCTTTCCTCCCCTCCCCTCCCCTCTCCTCTCCTCCTCACCCCCCTCTCTCTTTCTCCCGTTTCTATTGGCTCCACTTTCAAAACACACCCAGAAACCACTCACTTCTTGCCACAGCACTGCAGTGCCCCCCCACCCCACCCCGTGGGGCCACCATCATCTCTCCTGCTTTCACCCTTGCCCTTCCCACCTCTTCTC